>DWFO01001762.1:0-15030 GCA_018246595.1 Mimoniades nurscia nurscia | reverse complement strand
CCTCAGACTGGACCTGATGGGGAGATCATTGGGGGACCACGCACGCCACAGCAAATTGCTGCCCAGAGGCGGCTGCAGCAGACTCAGGCTCAAGTCGATGAGGTGTCACTTCTCTGAAAGATCTTGAAGCTTAACAGTTTTATCTAAAACAATCTTGTAAACAATCCTCCTATTAGTTATTCAAAAATACCATTCTTCAAAAATCCTTTCAACAATAATTTATTCAAAAGTACGAGTAAGTTTCTATTCAGAACAAAAATAAGTAGAACTTATATTTAAGAAAGAAATAGACGTATATTATTAAGATTTCAAAATGTGTAAAAAAAAAATGCACTTTACAGGTCGTGGACGTCATGAGAGCGAATGTTGAGAAAGTGCTCGACAGGGATGCTAAGTTGTCTGAATTGGATGATCGAGCAGGTAACATAAATGACTTTGAACAAGGTCAATAACTATTTATGTAGGTGCGGTTATGCATAGATAAATTAGTCATACGTCAATTTATTTTCGTATTTGCACATTGGTAAGCATTTCTAATGACTGATCTCATTAGTATCCAATGTTTCTGATTTATTTAAACTATTTTTTTTTATCTAGACGCGCTGAAGCAGGGAGCATCGCAGTTTGAGCAACAAGCGAAGAGTCTGAAGAATAAGTTTTGGCTACAAAATCTGAAGGTATTTACGCATGCTACCGTTTGAAATTTTAATTTAATATTAAATTGAATCCAATACACGTATTATTGCTTGTAATGCCACTAGCAAATTAATAAATTTTAATGCTTCGTCCTTCTTTTCTGCAAACATACATATGTATATAATACGTAAATTGGTGACACAAAATATTCATTTTTACTTGGTCTTTATTACAGATGATGATAATAATGGGGGTAATTGGACTTGTGATCATTGGTCTCCTCTTTGGTGAGTTTCATTAATTTGATCAGTTACAATAAAAAATCGATGTTGTCTGGCTATCGCTTAGATTATGTGTTAATTTAGATTTTACAATCGAATTTAACCAATGCTAATTCGATTGTCACAGAAAGATCAAACAGATGAAAATTGTCGTGAACATTTTTCTGTCATTTTGTTTTATGTTATCAAATTAGATAAATCATAATTGTTAATATAATTAGCGATGTTCACTCAGAAAATAAAAACAATTTTCATCAAGTGATCGAAAAATGTAATTATAATTAGCTTAAATTATATTCAATATTATATACAAATTTGTTAATAATTTAATGCTACATTGTTTACTAGGTAATATTTAATTATTCTAGAATTTAAAGTTTCCAGCAAATATTATTACCGTTCTTTAATCGGTAACAAATACTTCCGCTCCATTGGCTGGTTCAACGCTGGTTTAGCGTGAATCTATCTTTGCTTAAATCTTTTAGGTTAGCGTTTACAAAACTATAGAGTTCTTTTTGAATGAAATTTTATTTTATAACAATTATTAAATTAACTGGTAGTGTTTTGTGAACGCGAAATTAAACCGCTTTTAAATATTTGTCACACAAATGGCTAAATTGAAATTTTATGTTTCGCGAAGTTTCATTTCGCGTTGTTCGATGTTGTCCGTTAATTTGTGACGTGAAGTGTCGTGTGAACATAGCGTAGCGTAGCGTTTAGTCGCTTCGTGGCATATGTCTGCTTACGGCTGTTTGCAGGTGATAACATTAAACAAATGTTTGGTTAGCTCGATACCGTGGCACACCGACTATGAATGGGCCTCCGAGTGTAAACAGCACAAATAGCCCTCTGCCAGTTGTCATTAAACATTGTAAGTAACTTGCTCATTCTGTCTCCCTCTTCAAACGCTTGTGAATGTTTCGTATGCATAGAATTCAAACCGTTAGTTCTTAATAATATCATTGTCAGCATTCGTACTATTTTATGATAAAATTTTATGTATTTTATGTTATACATTATAAAACGGTAAGTGATCAACTAATGTCAATCAGTCAACTAATGTCAGTCAGAAAAACCCTTGCTAGATTAGCGAATATTTAGTACAATTTTAATTATAGAGACGTTCAAGTAGAGTCATTATACCAAAATGAACGAAAATTGCATGAGGAGATTTTTCGTTCAAGTAGGTACCTAATATAACATTCTGTTAATTATTGTCTTTTTCTTATTATTTATTGATTGCATTGTAGTAACATATGTGTTTATATTGAACCTAAGATCTTTATATAAAATCAGTGGGTAATGTTAGATAATTCAAGCGTGCGTTCTGATCATAAGTCATAAATCAGCGATCCATACCAATACTGCGCAATGGGTTTTTTCATTTTAATTTTTCACGTTATATTTTATAAATTTAAGTTAGAAAAAATAATTGACTTCACCATTCTTATTGTCCTACAGTGGAACAATAAAAACGATTGATGATGATGATCAGCTTAGTTTATTTCTTGTTAGTACTTATAAGCTCATTTTAATATTTCTCAGCTTAGCCTAAATACAGACAGAGAATGTTATTAGCATTGGTCCGCCTATTATACCTTTGATCATGTTATATTAAAAAATGAATAAATAATGGAGTTGTAAACAGGTAGGCGACCTATCTGATCGGAAATGGGCACAGTCGCGCGTGAACATTTGAAATACTCTAGGAGGTGGAAGTACCTTTGAATAGGACCCGTTGGGCGTACACATCCAGGAATATTTTAGATTGCCACTAGTTGATTGGGTTCGTTAATATACATCAAGTATGAATATTATTAATTTATTATCTCATAATAATTAAAAGCTGTTCTTCCCGTGGACACCTTACCTATAGTGCATCGTCTCGTCGCTTCTGATCACAGTTATCATTTGATACTTAAACGTGGGAATTTTGTAGGTAAGAATTTGGACTATTAATTAAGACTGTTCTCCGCGAGGTTTGATATGTACATTTGAATCTTTCCTCCACTGTCTATGCGTATAATTATTATCGTATGATTTTCTTTAATACTTCCATTTAAGTTGTAGCTATATTAAAATGATCACACAGACTTTATAAAGTGTATCTATTTTGTTACTCAATACTTTTTGGCGTGGGATTTTATATTCTAACTTATCATGTGGTCTCCCCATCATTAATCGTGTTTCAAAAAACATATGTGCATTCAACATTAAATTGAACATCACACTACTTGCTTACTGTTCAAATTACCTACAAATTTGCAAATATAATTATAAATTGCACTGCACACTAAATATATGTCAATTATTCTAATACACGAACTTAATTTATATTATTTTGTTACGATCTTTACATCGACTTCAAGTTTTTCTTATTTACTATTTCTTAATTTATCGTTAGTAATGTGGCGAATGTCCTCTAACTGATTCCGTTTTGTTTGCTATTTGTTTAAATAGAAAATCATTAATTATATCATTTAGTTAATGTTGTGTGCTAATTAAGACATATCGCATTGACTGTACTTAATTATTTTCTTATTTAAAAAATATGTGAATTGAATAAAGAATGTCAATTTTATTTAAGCATTTGTGTAGATAGGTGTCCGACTTTATTGTTATGTTATTGTTACTTTTAATATTTGATTAATTTTTTAATTAATATAATTATCGTATGTAATTACATTAATGTATGTAAATTTTTTGTGCGAAGAGTTTAAGTTATTATGATCAATTTTTTTTTAATTGCCATACATACTGAGACACAATATAAAAAGAATAAGCTGAAGTAAATTTAAATACCTACTATAATGTAACGATTTAAATAATTTCACTTTCGCTTTCAGAAATCATAATAAAGTAGTTTCATGATTTAATCAATAGTTATGAATATCTTTTACATATTTCAGCTTATGTTACATTTTTATTCATATTTAATTTTTACCATATAAGCGTTTTATCATTGCTATTCCCATACGAATATTTACTGATAACATTGATATCACTTTCCATTCATAAAATAATTGAAATGATTTTAAGCAATTGTTATGATATTGCAGGAAAATACATGTAACCGTCACCATCCATCGCAGTTGTTGAGCGCCACTTCGTGTAATGAGAACATTGAAGTGTTTCCTTTAAATTTCAAATACGTATTATACTATTGTAAAATTCATATAACAGTAGAATTTAGAATTAGTGATAAAATACAACTATTGTTACATGGTCACTTAAAAATTGAACTATACCATTTACTAGCTAGCTATGTACATTGAATTCTTAAGAGGGCGAGTAAAAGCGTTAATTATTACTTAACTTTTTTTTTTTCTTTTTTTTAATTATTATGTATAATTAACAACAATAATTAAATATGTTGACATAAATGAATGTGTTACCGGATGAATATTGTATTGCATCCAAAAATTCAATACGAAGAACGAAATGGGCCTTTAAAAACTTCAGCTTCTTTTCTGTCTGTTATTTTTTCAAAGTGTATTTTTTAAATTTTAATGATTTTCGGCAGAGTCGTTGCGGTTAACATAAATTTCCTAAGGGAATATTACACAGAAAAAAAAGATAGTTCCTTTTTTAAGATATACTAGTATCTTATGTAAGTAAGAAATTTCATTTCTGGTGATTAGTTCTTTGGAAGTTAATCACTAAGTACATTGTACCAAGTTTTGATAAGAGAAGATTTTATTACCTCGTTAGAATTAGGGAAATCGTCTCTAGTACTGTGGAAATTATGACAAGATAATATTATATGAAATTATCTGACCGATGAATTGTGGACGATGTTGAGTTAATACGTGATGGAAAATAGTTTTATCATATCTGGTTATCTGGAAAACCGCAATGATTTCTGTACAATAATTTTTTTTTTGTAAATAACTTTGATGGATAGTAAACTCTGTCGTGTAAAGACTTCTCACATCAGCGTACTTAGCCTTCAATATAAGATGTTTTAGTTTTAATATATATAATAATTGGCATATTTAAATCAGGTTTTTTAAATTCCTTAAGAATTATTTACAAGCAAATATGTAATACTGTAATTGGTGAAACGTGTGAGTACACTTCTCTGCGTACCTCTACGGGGAATCTAAGTGTGATGTTACGTTACGCTTAATATATTGTTATAGGGTTGGTAAAATTTATCATTTAAATAATTTTACAATATTTTATATTTTGTATAATATGAGTGTTACAATTTTGAAAGTTACTTAACGTCAATTATTTGCTTATTACATTAGGATATTATCTATGAACATGTTTCGTCAATGTCAATTATTTTTGTTAATTATAATTGTAAAGTATTCTTAATTAACGAAAATGACATAAAATTAATATATCTTACTGTAAATTAACTAATTCCGTTATAACCAAGAAGAATACCGTGGTTATTTCAAAGGTGTCACACTTTTGATAATCTTAGAGTTGAATATGGTGGTACGAATGCGATGGAAAAAGTAGCAATGTATGGAAGTTATTTCACAACTGGAATAAAGGCAAAGTATAAGATTGTAGGTACACATAACTTCTTTACTCTATCAACATTAAACATGTGTAATTTAATGTTAGTCTTGTGTCTATCAAAATATATTTGTGTTGAATAGTAGACTTTTATAACGAGAATATATAGTAAATTGCATATGTGACACATTTTCGTTATGGTATAGATGTCTTCAGGAGTAAGTACCTACGAGAATATAAAAGGTGCCATTGACAATATTAGTTTTTTTAATAATAATAATTGTATAGGGTTTGAAAGAGTATAGGTGTAAAAGATTGTATCTTTTGATTTCAAATCGTCAATTGTATCTGTTTTGAAAATAATGCCATAACGAACAAACTGCTTCAGGACGAACTTAGTTCCTTTCGAAAACTCTGGAGGGTTTTTGAAAAAACTAAAAGAAGGGGGTGCTATGAATTATAATTTACTATTTCAATGAAACTATTAAATAACTATACAGTTAAAATTATATAAAAGATAGGATTTACAATAAAACTCTTTCCTATTTTGATTAGTTAATATATTATAATATTTTTAGTACAAATACACTGCAATTTTGCATGTCCGTTGGTTAATAACAGAAAATGTATTTAATTAGTTCAAATTGATTTTTTTGCAAATGTATTAATAAAATACACAAACATTTAATCCAGTAAAATATTCGAACAAGAAGTTTCAAATGATTTTCGAAACAGCAGCAACAATAATTATTGCTTAGTATTGTAATTATTATCGTAGAAATTTGATGAATAATTGGTAATTAGTATTTCGCAAATCGATTATATAATTCCTTGTTATAAATCAATTTTAGTGTTAAAATAAAATTTAATAATTTAAGCTATTAACAATAAAAAAAAATTGAAGCAAATGCCCCGAAGTCGATCGAGAAATGCTTGATATATTGCTTGATATATTATTATATAAACCTAAAAATAAAAAAATAATATAATTATAATATATGTTTAATTAAGTTTCCCTTCAAATGTTGGTCATGTAATCAACGATACGAAAATAACATTTTTTAGTGAGTACAGTCGATTCCGTATAGTTAATAGTTTTGTAGATAGGTATGATAATTTAATAAATATATTAAATTATATATCTATAAAACCTCCAATAAATTAAATTCATGTCACAAATAGATAGGCAATCTTATTATTTTAGACACTACTAGAAACACCATGTAATATTACTAAATTGGCATGTTACATTACATTTTTACCTACATGAATATTATATTAGTATTGTCATTATTTGAATTGAATTCAAATGTAAACGGTATTACTGCTACAATTAAAATGTGATTAAATACACGGTGTATTACGAGAATTTGGTTTTTATTTATGACGACATTTATAAAAACTTTAAATATCCCTGAAAAATTGATATTATATGGACATATTTACAAGGTACCATAATAAACGTCTGTCTTACACTGAAAAGCTTATAATGTTAAAACAGAGATATACGTAACAACTATAATATTAATTATTATTATATATTCGAACGGACGGAACGTGCTATAGCGATAATGCAGTAACAGTGCAACAATAATATTGTCATGTTTGGATATGACGAAATGTGCGCAGTTCTCAAAATTATCATGTTCATATACATGTTATATAGTTTCAGTTGGAAGCTATATTATCTTAGAGCAACAATATTGTGAACGTTGTAGTCCAGTAATGAATTAATCAACAACGAAATATACCGGATATGTGGTAGTGAAACTTTGACGATACCTTGGTGACCCATTTGGATAATAAAATTGTACAATTTGTATCAAAACAGTAGTTTTAAGATAACGAATATTTTACGTAATTTTATTGATATCTTATTTATTTCTCGACAAGAGACGTAAGAGATTTAGTACTTTTATAAGTGCGTCTGTTCTGTCCTCAATCCTGTCCTAGTCCTTTTAATGTGTAAAACGTTCCTCTGTATTACTATTAAGCCCATTAAAGCTCAAGCTATGATGTGTTATCGGTAAGTCACGTGAAACTTCCATAATTTAATATTTAGCAACGATTGCAGGGCTTTAGACACGACGTTAACGTGTTAATAGTGGAAGACAACGAACAATCTTCGTAAATTGATAAATTTAGTCCTGTCACACTAGAACGAATAGAATTAACCCAGTAATCAACACAATTTTGACTTTAAGTGGTACTGTTTAAGGTATATTTTTGAATAAATCTTTAGTCTATGGTTGGTTCCGCAAGCTCTTCATAGACTAGACCATGGAGAATGATGTGAGAGCTGGCGAGCTTTCTCTTTGATAGTTGCCCGCCATTTTGACTTACAGTAATGGCGGGTATGACGTGAGTTATGTGTTCGTGTCATTGGAACTTAAGTAATGTCGGTAGTGTTCTACTCTTAATGCGGGGTTAAATTAAAAGGGTACCTCAACAACGTGCAATAACTCAATAAATACAACAGTACTTTCAAGAAAAAAAAATTGTCGCGCCATATGTGACAGTTCACTTGTATGGGTTTTAATTATCTGTGGTCACTTAGGTTTTTATACTGTGAAACTATTTCGAGAAGAAGTTGAAACGAAAAAGGGAAGGTTTGATTTTAATGTGATACAAAATCAGCTCGCGAACACGATATTTCGTTCAACAGACAGTCAATTATTTTCGCTGTGGGAACTGTCTAAGAAAACAAAGCGTGTTCAGTTACAGCTGTTCTTGAATTGCACACTGAATCACTTACCATACGTTTTCACCTTGTCTTGTAAATATATATCCTAATGTTTTATACATCTTTAGTACACGAGCTGAACACTTATGGTCAAGTATTGTTTCGTTAAATTTTACATTTAGTGTGAAATTATTTTTAAACTTGATAAAAAAATACCTTCTATTGAAATACTCACGTTTTTATGGAATGACTTGTATGCTTAGACGGAATACTGCATAAAGTTTTTTTTAACCCACATCAGAAACGCTCAAAAATATCTCGATCGTTTATAAAGGCTATATTGAAGTGTCAATTTCAGAAAACTTTTACGAAAGCAACGCTGTATTTCTGATTTTGTGCGTAATTGAAATTAAAGTTTCTAGAGTTTCTAGTTTCTGCGAGTTGTAAATACATTTATTGTCCTTACCTTTACCAGTAGTAGGGGTAATAAGGTTCACATCTGGAGCTGGAATATTGAATGTAGTGTGAACATTCGCAGCATTATTTAATTGCGTGTCGGCGGGCCACGTCAGCTAGGAGGTGGTGTTGGTTTGAGAAGTTAATGGGACATATTGCTTGATGTATTGTAAACAAAACAATAAAAGTATTTCCTTACAATGGAAAATGTACTTTTATTTTATCTCTGTTATAATTTTGTTTATCGAGTAGGTAAATTTAATAAAGCGTTTGAATTAATTTATAAGTCGTTTTTATTCCACTGCTAATTATACACGCATACTTACAGATAATAAAACTATTTGAGTATTGCATTTCCGTTTGACGGTGCTCCTGGAATTTATCTAAACAATGTTTAAAACCAATGTAGGGCAAATCTATTTACTTTATGATGCCGTAAATAAAATTAGATACGACTAGCAAATTGACATTTACGTAGTTAACGTGATTGAAGTGATAATTTCTGTTGTAAATATAAATACCTGTAGTTCCTTTTGAAATTGATCGAAATTACATTGTCACCTCTGAGGACTAATTTTGAACTACAAATCATTCTCAAATAAATTATAGCTACTCTTTAAATTGAAATATATTAATTGTATATATGTAATTGTTTATGTTTTTCGCATCCTAAATACAATGATATCGCATTACAAGCAGAACTTGCCGGGAGATATTGAATTTATTTAGTGTGAACGAACACTACCATTTAATTTCACGCCGAACAGCCAGGGGCGGTCAGTTAGCTGAGTTTGCAACTTGTTAAATCTCCATTTGTTATTGTTTAACGTATGTTAATAATATCTTCTATTATTTATTATATGTACATACATACGTACCTTCACGCCAGGTTCCTTAGGGTGTTGGCAGAGAGCACGGAGTGCCAAATATTTCTGTCCTTACAGACTTGCCGCGCCTCCTCTACATTCATCGCTATCTCATTAATATGCATGTTATTATGTTTATATAAAATATAATTAAAAAGGAATAAAACCCGTAGGCAGTCGTCATCGTAGAACCGATGTTCACTAAACATACATATTTGTAATTGATTAATAGTCATACAATCTATTCCATTGTGGGACGTTAACGTACCTACTGTTGAAACGCGGGAGCGTGTCTGCACTCCTCTGCATACCTTTTCGGGGATTACAGGCGTGATGTGACATTTAGGTTTAAATTAATAGTGTTATTTATTTTTTTAATTATGGTCACAATGGCTTTAAGAGTACAGATTAGTTCAATAGATGATACCTACTAAAATTTTACTCTCAAAATTTTATTGAACCTTAAACCGTCTTTCTGCGGTTGGTCACTTCTCGGAAATAAAGTACATATTATATAGAATTTGACTTCATGCTTTTCAATTTTAGAGATATAGAGATCAACTCAGTTTGTCTCGAATAAGCACGTTTTATTTACACGTTTGATTGCTTCGGTGTGCTACAGACGTAATCATGAAAAATTTCCTACACAGCGACAGGTGTGCAGTAGAACTTAACATCATCATCAGCCGTTCTCAGTCCACCGCTGGCCATACGCCTCTCCCAGGGGTTATGCTAGAACTTTACATACAAACATTTTGTATATATGATGATTAGAGAAATGTAAATACAAAGTTCAAAGTGATTGTAATAACAATTCATTACGACGGTGTTCAAAGTACCTCAAGTCGCGGCGTAGGATATTTACAGGTCGCATGCAATGGATGGATTGCTACACAGTACGGTTACGGTACCAGTGCTCGTATTTAGTGCGACTGGGTCAGTTCGAAGGGCATCGGTTCGGCCTTTCGTGGAACAACTGCCGTCAGTGGCTTGCTTTATTTTACTGATAAAATATACTAAACGATTTAACATTTGTTTCTACGTCTGGATGTTATTTATTGTCACTTTAAAGCAGAACATATTATGTTTCATATATAGAATACGTACATTAAAGTAGAGAAACTTTAATAGTGTTGATTTCTGCCTTTAATTCAAAGGCCCTGGGTTTAAGTACTAAATTTAACAAAATTGTATGCGATTCTAAGACCAAATATTACTTTTTGTAATGATGAAGGAAAACAAAGTCGGAGAATCATCTTCAGCGGCGGCGACGTCGTTACGGACGCTGCTTCGTTTACCACATTCTTCATACACCAAAATTACTTCGAGCAGATATCATAAACGGATTCGCACAATGAAATGCCGTTCAATTCTCGTTCCCAGCTCGTTGTTCCCGGTAATGGGGCTGTCAGGTGTGTGAGAAGCTATTTTTGTTGCTCCTCCGCACACAAACTTGATTTCTGTGTTTACGATCGGTTGATTATGCGAAATAAAAAATGAACAGTATATTCTTAGTATTCATATGGGGAGCATCAATTGTTGCTTTATTTAAGCAACTTTAAATTAAATCGGTCACAGAAAGTGTAGAAACAATATGAAGAAGTAAGGTATGTGCATACTTTTTACAGCTACATATTTTGGGAATATCGACATGTATCACATGTGGGCTGACTTAAGCTGATAATAATGATGAACATATATCATTATGTACTGGATTAATTCATGTATATTTTATCGTGACAGTTCGATGACGCGAGGACACTTTCGGCCACAACTTGGAATTGGTCTGTGGATGCACATGAAGAAACGCCTCATTTAGTTCGAAATTGATCTATCTCAAAAACCAGGAGAATTAAGCCGGTGCAAAATTTAATCAAGCTTTTCAACAACCACTTCTCAAAATAATAAGGTATGTAAAGTATACTGAAAAATTACGCATTGCACCGACCTTAGCTATTGGTAATGGCGGCAAAATAGCCGCTTTTACTTGCAATTATTCATTTTTCTCATGGCATCAAAGGTCCACACTACGTGTGGCCCTCGGGTGGCCGGTGATGGCGATTATATGGATTACGCGATCCTAACGAGGTGTTCGCGACTTTCCCTGTAATGCAACTCACCGGTATAACTATGTTATAACCATACGTTTACTCCTTTATGGTTACGGCCATAATTTAACCTTAGGTACTTATTAATATAATTGTGTTTTAGTTTTACGTACTTAACGTTACAAGTTGTATTGCGATGAGAATATTTCAACGAGTTATTTATGCAAATTTATATTAAGTTTTTCTTATGTTATTGGAACAATATTATTAATAGCCAGTATTGTAATCTTTCTTTAATGCGATTGAACAGATGTAATCAGTAACAGGAAACGTAACATTGCGCCTGTAATCCTTGAAGAGCTAGACAGAACAGTGCGGTACTCCTACTTTTCACCGGTTATATTATACTTCCCATGGAATTAGGGGTGCGTAATTCTAGGATTTTCAAATTAGAAAATCTCAATAACACTGTACCTGTCCTGGGTATCGAACAGATGAAGTCTGACCGAGCTGAAGCGCCTGCATCCAATGCGTCAACGAATCTATTTATATAATTTTATATATATAATGCGTAAGTAACGTTATAATATAATATAGATACTTCAATTGTATCACAGTGAAGTGAACTACAAAATGGACGTCTAAGTGCACAATCATAGCCCAATAACAATCACGTCGGATCAGACAGCGCCGACTTACGAGGAAACAATCGCAAAAATGATTGTAATTCAGTCGCTGAGCAACGCAATGCACTTTATATTGTTAACGAAAAATTCCATTGCAACCGTTGGCTCACTTTTAATAAAATTAATTAATTAAATTTTCCCTTTGCATAAAACAATCATACCGTTATTATTTCCAGTTTTAATTTTTTATTTTTTTTATTATTGTTTCATTTATTTTATTGTTTTCCAGAAGTTACGCAGTTTGCTTCACTTTACTTTATTTTCGTAATTATAAGAAAAAAATTGATATGACGCAGTCATCTTTTATTAATTGAAGAGAGGCAGAAGGAAACTAAAAATTAGTTCAATAGCTTCTTGTAATTTCGTATACCTTCATACAAGAAAGTTGTTTTTTTAATGTTTCATAAGTATTATAGTAACGGCGTCAAAAACTGTGCTAAACGAATATTATACGTCCCTTACGGGATAGGCTTGAAGCTCTCTTGAAGTGTCGAATACCTCTGTCCTCGCTGACTGCTTCTCGTATATAATAAAACAATAATTATCGTGCTTCTTCTGTATAATAAAACAATAATTATTATACACAATTCCTAACAACACAAAATATAAAAAGATAATTAATAATAATTCTTCTACATAATAAACAATTACTAACAAAAATATGTTAACGATAAAAATGTTGCACATTCCTTTCTTATACACCTACTGGTAGAACGCAGAAGCTACTGGCGCGTGCCAGTGCGTACTAACAGTGCGAGATCCGTCTATCATTCCGTTTCCAATATAATATCATTGTCATGATTGTATGATAACATCATCCCATACTCGCACCACGTACGTAGTTCCGCAAAATGGAAAACATTACAAATCACTGAACAACGTGTCTAATGTATTTTTGAACTGTGAGAAAGAATGTGTCGGTGGGCGAAAAGGAACTAAATTAAATTTAAAGTTCTAAAGTTAAAATAGTTTAAACATTAAACTGTTGTAGCATTTAGTGTTCTTTGGTTATCCTGTAGGGAGCTAGGCGTAATGCTGTCATAAATAATAAAGCGTTAAATGCCGTAAAAAAAAATGTTTAATATGAAACGCACAACAATTAAGTCTTATTCATTCAATTTTGACAGCCTCGTTGGTCGTGTTAGATGCTAAAGTGACTGCCGATTGAGAAGTCCTGAGTTCAAATCTAGGGTCGGGCAATATTGGATTTTATCAAACTTAGATTTTCTAGGAATTACTTAGAGTCTGGGTATCTGCCTGGTGTATGACAATAGGCTCATCACCTATTCCATTGAGGAACGTAAGCGTAACTTGTGAAATGTGGGGGTATACTACACTCCTCTGCCTACCTCTTTGGAGATGTTACAGTCATTAAATTTTTATAATATACCAACCTATACATTTATTCGTATATTATGTTCATTTGTTGCTGTTACTGAAAAAACAGAAACTCACGCTGTATTGATCACAAGACAAGAAAAAAAGACCGTTACAAAATATTGCGTTGATTTAGTCAATTATTAGCAAACGTTTCTACATTTCACTTACAAAATATCAAAATTCTCTTTGGATAAGTGTGCACTAGTTAAAAAGTAAGTATTATTTATTACACATTCGTATCAGCTCCTGTTCAACCAGAAACAATTCGCACAGATCATTCTCTACTAATTTCAATAATGTTCGACGATTGAACGATCCTAATCGTTTAATTGTTAATGTAGTTGATAGCAGATCGTGGATAAGTGACCACGGTAGTTTAAGTTAAACCGAGACCCCTGTACCCCATTAATTGGTACACGTTTGTGGTGTGAGCCAGTTACAGCCGCTAGGTTAAATGTAAAAGCTAGATCCAAACGTATATATGAAAGTAATTTATTACGAACGATCACAAATTGTACAAACAAACACTTCTAGTAATATGTTAAGATAGTAATATGTTTTGATAGGTATTTATTGCCAAGGTCATGAAATACATTTTTGTTAAGACAATAAGTAATAGCCTCGTGGTTTGAAATTCAGCTGCTTATTCTGGATGCCCGGGTTCAAATTATGGCGCGCATATCTTTACAAATAGTGCGTTTTAAGATTAAATATGTTATGTTATGTTATGACGGTGGAGGAAAACATTGTAAGGAAATTTGTAAAGCTTAGAGTAACCAAAAAAATGTGATTTAAGGCGTGTGAAGTCTGCCTACCCGCACTTGGCCAGCGTGGCAGACTATGACCTTAACCCTGTCATTCTAAGAGGAGACTCGAGTTCCAGCAGTGGAAAGATAGGAGGGTCGGAAAAAAAGTTAAGTCGAATAACTCGAACAAGACTTACTCGTATAGTAGTGGCGATAGTATTCGCCGAACACAAGAAATCCAGTATTTACTGTAACGACACTACTATTAGGGCTAAGTGTCTCTGTTTCTGCAGAACAAGCTGAGGTTAAGTGGTTTCGCGATTAAATTTTACTACACTACATTTCTTAGTAGTGCGATCGTTATAAAGCTGTTCACGGCTAATATAGCCATTTGCGGCCAGCAGCCATTACAGCCAACGGCCAATCAATAGCATATTAACAATTTTGAACTGAAAAAGTTATTACAACTAACTTCATATGTCTCGTGTCATAGAATTTCTGCCTGTATACTAGAGCACATATCATAGCACAATCATAGATAGCTCCTAAAGAATACAACTATATTTGTAGTCTATCTACAGTCGAAACTGAACTGAAATTTTTACCCACTAACTGCGTATTTTCCGTAAAAAAGATGTTTTTTATAAAAATTGATTGACTGCCTCGTTGGTCGTGTTGGTTGCAAGTGTGACTGCCGTTCGAGAGGTCCCGGGTTCGATTCCCGGGTCGAACACTACAAAATTTTCTAATTTAGATTTTCTAGTAGTGGTTCGGA
>DWFO01001761.1:0-15032 GCA_018246595.1 Mimoniades nurscia nurscia | reverse complement strand
TTGTCATATTCATAATAGGTAAATTGAATGTGCTGGATGGGTAATATACGGCCATCTCTGGGACGGGCGGACTTTTGTCATGTGTCAAACTGTTAATTTGTAGTCTCATGTAAGTGACGTAGGTCTTCTTTGAGAATAAAAAATCTTTGAACAAAAAAAAATATAATTAGTATTGATTGGTGGTTGGAATTAATAAAACCTTAATAAGAATTCTATCTCCAATACAACATACCTAATACTGGTATATACGAGTACATATATTATGTACACGTTTAAATTATTATTTGACATTCAGTGCTTTCTGTCCATCCCGTAAAGAGCCTGGCGTGAATATATGTATGTATATATGTGTGCTTAAATTCATTTACATCGCTATGTACCAAATCACACTAATGACGAAGCTTCTGTTGTGTTTCTTTTGATACGAGCAGCAATTATCGATTGAATTTTTTGAGCAAATAAAATCGATAAATCATAGTTTCAACTGACTCTTAGCTGCATATATCATATGTTATTGAAGTATTCAAATAATAATAATTTAAGCTTTTGCTCAATAATTAATAATAGCAGTAACATTGCAGGCGCGCCGCTTACAGTATGATAATATATACATACATGCATTGGTAATTTGTACATGCACCACGAGCTACTATTACTCTGTGATACCGCGGTCTGCCTTCTAATTCGCTACTGTTGGTCGTGGCTTCGAGTACCACCTCTCGTCGTCTACTTGACAAAATAATATGCATTTTTAACATGACACTCGGTGTAATGGTAGAACAAAGCAACGCGAAGTAATCTGCACCCCTTAAAGTTGTCCGTAAGGGGAGTGAAGTCTGCTAACTCGCGGTTGGCTGGTGTGGTGTACAATGGCCTTAATTCTTTTTATCACGGGAAGAGATTCTCGTTTAATGGTAGTATCATAAAAGGATTCATGGTGATAATAATGTTAAAATACATATTGCCATAGAATATACATATAGCGTAATAGTAAACGTGATTAATGTAAAAATATGTAGAGAAAAACTCTGTCCCCTTATTACCTAATAACTTTAAAGCGTAAACTAACTATGTATTAGTCGCTTACTTTTTGGTTTAAATAGCTACACTGATTTTTATCAAACTTTGTATATAGATAGCTTAAGCGTTACATAATGCGTTTAGTTTTTTAAGTATAATTTTTTTTGAAAAGTTTAATACACTGAATTTTAGCATGCTACATGTAAATTATATTACCATTGCTTAATTTTCCGTTGCAAGTGCGGCCGCGGGTGCACAATAAAAATATAATTACATTTGTAATGGCCGAAGTTATGTAAAATTGGTTGCTTGTAACATTTTATGTGCCACGATCATTATCAGTCGCGCGAAGTACGGTCAGTATGTGCGCACGGAAAGTATATGTCAACAGATATTTTATTTATTTTGTGGAAAAATTTAGTATTATATATCAAAAACACGTATTGACAATTACATATTTTCGGGTGTATATCAAAACATAATCATCGGATGTGGCTATCCGGAATACGAAGTTACGATTTCGAACCGATTAAAAAACTGAAAAATGTTCAGTATACAAAAGTGTGCGAAATACTCAATTTTAATGAAGTTTCAGAATGTTAGTATCACATTTGTTATGAATTTATATATATCTTATTATTATTTATATTTATATTGGTCAGAAATTGCTTTGTCTATGAAGAGATCGTCCCGCCGGTGAGTTTTCAGTTATAGATATATTTTGAGTTATATTTCAAGAAAAACTATCGAAATGCACATTAAGGAATAAATAAATAAGTAAAAACGTAACATCACATTATTTAATTCGGGAAGAGCTGGGTATAAATAAACAAATAAAGGTTTTCACAATTTTGTCTTTGAATAGAAATCTTTGACGTTGATGAGTGAAACACTAAAATATGTACACTCGTATGTTACACCATTTATAACCTTGGTAGGTGTGATAGCGGGAATTAAAGTATTTTACTTCAGTTGTTAGGAATAGAAAAATGTGGGCAAAGTTCTATATTTCTATTAAAATTTACAAACAGTTGCTTTTCGTCAGTATTGATTTGAGCAAATTATTATTATTTATTCGCGGCTGACCTCTTTTACGAGCATTACGCGCCAAGTATGTCCATCCTCACATATCCGTATTTCTTGTACATTCATCACTATTCCCATAAATCCGTACCATGGCGATGTTATAAAATAAATTGTAATAGTAGAGTTAAACTATATCACATATCCATTTATTCATTACACTAATGGTCACACACGCGCTATTCGGTACCGGGTAGCGCCAACAAAAAAAATATATAATGCTTACGAACCGTTTCTGCTGACCGTCCAGCACTTTCACGTGACTGTAGAGTCGCGTAATATTACACAATTACGTAGTTATTTGTATTGTGTCGAACCGTATCGCCGTATTGTCATCGCTGCTTACCGTAAAAGTGTCCGCGTATTCTGTATTGGTCACTTTCTAAAACTAATATCGGATATGCTACATTTACTTATACATAATACATAGTATAAAATAATGCCCTTATTTACCGAAGGGTTAAGCAGAGGAGTGTAATACTCCCAGTTTTCGCTAGTTATTTTATTCGTCCCATGCACATAATAGGGGGTGAAACTGTTGACATGTTTACCTATATACATATATGTAAACATAGGCAATAGGCTAGACATATTTGCCGAAGAACAGATAAGACATGTAGTAAGTGGGTTCTGGAGTAGACATTGCGGCTTGGCAAACGTAGTGTATGACGCCCGCCGGCCAAGTGGGATGACGATCTGGGGAAGACTGCAGGCAGAAGCTGGATGCGGCGAGCCGAAGACAGGCCGCGATGGCGCTCTTTGCGGGAGGCCTATGCCCAGCAGTGGGCTGAGACAGGCTGATGTTGATGATGATGATGACATTGTACATATAATGGTATGGTCTAATGTCCAATCCTGAGCAAAGAAATTATTAACTTAGGTATCTACTAGTCTACATACTTCATGTCTGTATTTTTCTGGCCTTTCCGACTACTTTCGGAGCCATTTAAGCATATTCTTCATGAGCGCATCCGATCGCAACAAGGTTGAGAAAGATTCCCGTAACGTTTTAGTATTGACATTAGATTATCTATTCCACATTGGGACGTAAACGTAACTTGTGAAACGTGTGAGTCCTCTGCCTACTTATTCGGGGATTACTGACATTAGTAAAAGATACCATGACTCACATTATAAAGTGTTCCTCGCTATGATTTGCTTTGTATTTTTTTATATATCTGCGCTACAGAACCATTGGCGGTATGTATGGTATTTGTGAAGAAAAAACCTTAAGTGACTCGTAATTAATTAAACTCGCGAAAGCCTTACGTAACACATCGCAAACATGAGAGCTATTAAGTTAATTATAACAGTTCGTGAGTAAATACTTCCGTCTGTGTAAGTGGTTTGTGTTCTTTCTGATGTTAGTCAACTGAGTATTTTGTTGTTGTTGTTGTGGCCGTTTATTGTTGCCAATTTTTTTTGTTATCGTTGTTGAAATTTTCACGAATAAATAAATATTTATTAACTATGATGTGTGCTCAATAATTTATTATTATAACCTCAGTAAATGTTCATTTAATATTTTAAATGAATGTTATTAAAACGTAAATAATCTATATAAATAAATAAAATTTGAGTGTCTGTTTGTAATAATCAAATAACCGCTTTTTACTAAATGCATATTATGTATGTAGACATAGTAGGTACATATCGCTATAACAAAATAACATGTTTTACAATGTTTGTGTCTGTCTGTCTGTTTGTTCTGGTTAATCTCTGGAACGGTTGAACCGATTTTGTCGAGACTTTCATTTCAGATTTTTAGAATTTTAGAATTCTTTGCGGAGGAGGTCGTGAGCACAGCTTAGATATTAATAGATGGAAAAGCGGGTCGGCTACTAATTTTTGTTGGTAGTACTATTACTAGCCTTCATGGTCAACAATAATTGCTATATGATTATGATAATAAAGACGAGCTTTGCTTGCGTCTTTATTGTATTATGTAGTGAGCAGTCACTAAACAAAGTTTACTAAAAGTTACGACTAAGTAAGACTAAGCTTTTACTACTCGGTAACTGCATTGGATTTTTGAGTTAGTAAAATCGTTTAGAAATTAGTTAGGTGTTAATTATTTATGCGTGTAAAATAAAATGTATTTTATTTTGCAAACATAACTTATAATAATATAAAACCTCTGCTGAAGGTGAGGTGAATCAACTGATAAATAAAAATGTTTGGAATTTCTAAATCAGTGCATCATTGATGTCAATGACACAGTGAGTGTGACGAAGACAGGGAAAATTGCACTGGTGAGACGGAGTGAGATAGCTGATATTTGTGCGTTGTGTCA
Organism: Mimoniades nurscia nurscia; assembly: GCA_018246595.1. Classification (NCBI taxonomy): domain Eukaryota; kingdom Metazoa; phylum Arthropoda; class Insecta; order Lepidoptera; family Hesperiidae; genus Mimoniades; species Mimoniades nurscia. The sequence continues at coordinate 10,636 of DWFO01001761.1, read as the reverse complement.
CATGTGAGTGCGCGTGCCAGTGAAATCTATTAAGAGGAAGATGTTTGGATTTTTTTTATTTTTTTATGAAACCTTTTTATTTTTCTATATTTTTTCATAATATGTAGTACTTATGGCTAATGTCTACAAACATTGTTCTTCACAATCGTAGTTCAATGCAGCTAAAATTATAAATACGTCCAAAGTTTCTCAATTCCTATGTTGTACATATAATACAAATTGGACCGAAATTCAAAAATATATGTAAACTTCTTATTGCTCTTAGGTGAAAAAAAAAATAACACATTGTTAATCGAAAAAAATAATGAAAAGAACAAAGAACAAAATTACAATAGCAAAAAGTTTAAGATGTGTTGATATTACGTCTGCAATTTTCCGGACATGATATTTTGTTAAAACCCTCAACAAAATCTCGTCGTTTTACCTTTTAATTAATTAACTTTAATTAATTAATTTAATTAATTAACTTCTTTGAGTATGTGTGAGGCAACAAGTGGATGTAGTCTCTAGTAGTGACTACATCCAGGATTTACTCTATCTAATAAACCTTTTCACGGAATTTCCTTATATAAATAAATCAATTACCATACACTGCAGTACTTACCGATGCTCTGTAATTAGCGCCATCTATTACGTCACAACGTTAACAAAGAACCATCAACGCTTGTAGGCCAAGGTGGATAATTTATTTACAAAAATAAACCACTGCGCCTTAACAAACTGCCATGCATCGACTTAAATGTGCACGCGCTTTGTAACGCCGCGCCCGAATAACAGTGAAGCTGCATTTAAATGTTACCATGAAATTACATAACATATTGGTAGATGGAAATCCAGAAGATTCAAATTACTTACTGGAATTTTTCCGTGTCGCGTCGCTGTTTATTTCCGCTGATGTCATAATGAATATTATATTAGACTGTTAATTTATTTTCCAATTATAATATTATAAACTATTTTTGTTAGTTATACTTCTAATAAATTAGAATATCCGTATTGATTACATAGATAAACTTCAAATTCCAAAAAAATATATTGAATGAATGTGTATGTACCTATCTTGTATGTAATGTGCGTCAAAATAACAGGATGTGGTAGGCAGATACAACATCTGTTATTGTTATAATAAATTACAACTAAGTTATTAATGACCGCTACGTCCAAATTAATAAATAGTTTGAGAAATTTCCACACGTGGCCATCTAATCAACAACTACCTACTCGTAGGCAGAGCTTGTACCATAACGTACTATACAGCCGAATAAGCTACGTTATATATCCCTCTATGAATACTTACAAGTAATTTTTTGTTTTTAGATCCAAACACATAAAAATATTTATACCAAGCGGAAAACGAACTTATGATCCCCGCCTCTTCAGCCCAGTTCGCTGACTACCGCACCAACGCAACGGGTCAACCAAAGTGACAAAAATTTTAAGTAATATAACCTTTACTACTATAAATAGTATTCCGTAATTCAATAGCATTCGATACGTAGAACATGAAATACGATGACATCTTCCTTATGACGTAACGACATCATACCGATGTACGTATTGCGTAACAGCTTGTGCAACACGCCAGTTAACACCGGAACAATATTGTTGAAACTTTAGCTGATCCCTGTTCCTTATTCTTTTATTAAAATTAATGAATGTTCGAATTTCAAATGTTTGTTGCTTAACTGTGTGTAAACTGTTTTTAAGTAGTATATGGCATGGGTAAGAAGGTACAAGTGGAAATCATTGATATTATTATTACACGTCACTTACTGTAATTTTTCCACCTCACGTCGCTGTTTATTGCCGCTTCTAAATGTTTTGTGTTGTTATGTTTGAGATTTTTGTTTTGATTTAAAAATGAATATTATATTAGACCGTTAATTTATTTTCCAATTACGAGTATAATATTATAAACTATTTTTGTTATTTATACCTCTAATAAATTAGATTGTCCATTATACGTATTGATTACCTGCATAGAAAAACTTCAAATACAGGAAGGTAGAAGTGGAATTCATTAATATTATTATTAAATCGTCACGCCTCATATGGAGTAAGTTGAATGCATAGTGTGAAATGTCCGTGTCGCAGCGGACTATGAATACGTCCCCCGACCCCGTACCGGGATAGAGGGTGTCGTAAGAGGCGACTCCACCCGGCGTCCGCGGATCGCGGTGTGGCGCGGTCTGTGTAAGCAAAGCTACATGTCTTGGTTGCCTATATGCAGCAAGTCAGGACAGTCGCTACTAATAATACTAAATAATAGTACGGGGACAAATGGGCCTTTTGACGCGGGACCTCTCGATCGGCAGATCCGCTTGCATCCACGTGACAGGCAGTGATGGCAAATTTCATCTAGCATAATCGTGTTTCAGAGGGCACATTGCCCAGTCTGTCTTGATTCTTATGTTGGATACCTACCATTAAATATCGTAGGCTCTACGGGCTATTTTAAAACATCGCATGGCTGCCTTGTTGGTCGTGCTGATAGCAAGTGGCATCGGGAGGTCCTGGGTTTAAATTCCGGGTCGGGCACTATTGGACTTTTCTAATTTAGATTTTATAACATATTTTACGAAAAACAAAACCATTATTGTATTAATCATTATATCATTATAACAGTATATTATTATTATTATTATTAAATCAGGTAATAGCGCACGGTGAACTCATAAGTCTCCAAAACAGTCCTACAACGAAAGTTGCCGCTCGTGAGGTCTGTAAGGACAGATATACTCAACACTCTGTGCTCTGCCTGCTAGCGTGACATACAATTAATTATTATGTATACATATGTATATTAGACCGTGTTGTGAAAGGCCTCACGGCGGACGTACGACGCGTCAACGCGTAAACATCGTTGTCGAGAATGTGACATAATATACGGTAACCTTCGGTAAGAGGTTCGGCCGCCTTACGCAACACTCCACACCGGGTCAATTAAGACCGGAACTAAATTGTTACGATCGTATCTGACCTCTGGATTTCCTGTTTTATTTTGTTATACATAACAAAAATGCAAATTGAATAACAATCGTGACATAAATACGTTTGAGTGAGTGTGTATATTTAAATTGTTATTTGCTTATTGTTGTTTTGTGATGTAACTTTAAGTATGAATATGCAAATGTAAAAAATAATTTTATTACCAAGTGGCAGTTGACGAGTCTATAACATCGCATAAAATTGTAGAGATTAAGAGGGCCACTTAATAATTGAGGTGTCGGGGATTCGATTATGGGTTAGCAAAGGCTAAATCGTGTTCTCGTGCGTCCGTCTATGATTGTTATTATTATAGAGTATAGACTCTGTCACTTTATAATCCAATATGAATAAAATCTTTAAAATATGACATGAATTATTTTTCAGATAAAGCAATGGTCATAAAATCATTTACATACACAAAAACATTAAAACATAATGGAAACAAGGAAAGTGCACCAAAGTTTAAAATAAACGATCATAGTAATTTGATAATTTAGAATAATTTGGATGATACACACATGTTTATATGTTTTATGTTTATGCCATTCGGAATTACAGGATCAAATGCAGATATACGAGTATGTATAGGATGAATGACTATTACACATTGTATTTTCCTAAATTGCAGCTAGCGAATGATTTCATATTATTAAGAGGAAAAAAATGCTAAAAGGAAAAAAAGGACAAAACTATAGTATTGTATTGTAAGCAATAAAAAAAAACTTCGAATTAATGAAACTACATGCTTTTATACATTAAGTTATCAATAGGCATATAGGTATATTCCCAGCGATAAAAGGTTTTTATATTTAACATAATAATGAGAAATATAATAAGGCATAAGAGGTAATCAGTCTCTGACGCGTCATTAAGGGCAATGCGCTACCTCATTCACGGCTACGAGATCACTGCCCGCGGTAGTGACATTCCAGTAGTGTGCGGACGTCAGCAACCTGCGCGCCGTACTGTCGTGTCACCGTTTATTTCTAATACTTAATACCTATATAATTTATACATTATATCGTCTGAAATAGACGCCTGCGCCGATATGACTTCAGTATAATGGTTAAAGTCTGAAACTGAGAGAACTGTTTAAAAATATTTCGATAGTAAATATTTGGGTTTTAAATATTCCTAGCATTCATATACATAAATTATTTAATATTATGTAATTGTGTTTTGTAGGTAACACGTTTTAATACTGTTTTACAGCGATTAAGAATTAAATACATGAGTTGAACTATACAGAAATTTGAATCATAGATTTTATCTTCTTTTATGGTGCTTTAAGGGCATCGCCCGGCCTCCGCCTTCTCACGACAAGATCATGGCAACTGGCAGTGACATTCTAGTGCGGCGCAATGTTGCAGTCAAAGGCTTCGGAAATACGACCACTATTGATACCACTAACGATTTATATGTATATTGTACCCTTTGAATACATGGATAGACACAAATTAATTTGGACTTAAAATTTTAATTTAGAATTCAGAAATGATTTCCGTTGGATAGGCTTCTTTGGAAAAATGTAGTTTTTTATGCGTATTCGAATCAATTCATGTTCATAAATGCACAATTTGATTTTTGAAACTCAATTTTTAGTTTAATTCAGTTCGTTTAGTTTAATTAGTTATAATCCCGTAATCCGCACCTATATTAAGGGCTTAAAACTTTAATTAATAACTTACTTTACTTAATAAATTACCCATTTTTTTATAAGTTAAATAAGAGAAATAAAAGGCTATATATTTCATATAGGAATATTCAAGTAATAATCTTGCTGGATTTAGATGTAACATTCCTTTTATTTTCTGTAAATTTTTCTATTGTTGGAAACGGATCTCTTCTTATAATGGATGAAATTCAGGTAATAATCTACCAGTTAAGGCTGTAGACTTCACATGTTCAGGAAAACATCGTGGACAACTGTAAAATGTGAATAATTTCCTTCACCGTTGTAAAATATGATATATATTTTTAAAGTGTATCTTTCTTCGTAAAGCTAAAAGGTTTTGCCCGGGATTTATATACCGCACTTTCTAAACTAGTGACAGAGATGTGAACGATTAGACCATCACAGCTAATTAATACCATATGATCTGCTCAAGATTAAAATCAGAAAGGACGTAGAAACGAGATGCATTTTCATTCCTGTAATGTTCGGGTTTCGGTACACGTTACTGTAGTGGAACGGTTTGTTTATTATAAAAATTATTCTGCGTAATGCCTTAATATTAATCGTCTTCCAGTCTCGAATACTTTCGTGGGCGCACAATGGCGCATTCCCATGTTATATCAGCTTTTTGTTACATGCATCAGTGAAACTTATCTTTCTCCGCTCTTCCCACGATCACGGGCGGTAGAAAATATAGCATATTGTTGTAATTTCTATATATACGAGTGTTTAGTTTCTTGAGCCAAGGTCTGTAGGCATGTAGGCATTATGTTTGTTTTCGTTTGCGGTACTAATTACTCTTGTGCTTATTGTTTAGTGATTCTCAAAAATTTTCGTCACGTGACATTGCAACTTAGTTACAGTAGTTCTTATCTAATGCGGCGCTACCAGTTTGATTTTTTCTCATTCATAATCAGGAACATAATCAATTTCAATATTTGATCTGTGACAATTTCGTTAACTAATATCACAGAATGTTCTAAAATAAATTCAAACGGTACGAGTAGAACCAACACCAATGGTTACAAATTAAAGTGTTCCAAAATTGTTTCCAAAAAATTGATGGAAATAATATGTATCTATAGCATGTAATTTAGTTGTATAAATTTTCAATATATATAATTATACATATGCAATACATATGTATATTTTAGCATTTTAACTGCTTGTCATTAGCGTACGACAAACTAATTTACGTCAACTTGTTTGCTTGTTACATCGGAGGCTTAAATATAAATGAAGTTCTATTATAGGTCGATAGCAATTTCTTTGAGATATTTTCGTACATGTATATTTGTAACAGCTTAATGGCCTGGCCACCAGTGGGCAGCAGCGTAGGGGGTGTGAGAAGTCGTGCTCCGCGATCTCCGACCCGCGTGCCCAACGTCGGGATTATGGGCATAATCATTTAGAGGCGGCCCGTTAATAATGATGATACATATTTGTCTCTGTTGTTGTTGTGTGTTGGCGAAATATATGTGTTCTTAACCTTATTATACTTCAGTGAACGTCCGACTGGACGCCGTTATGGACATCAGTGTCGATACGAGGTATCATACGGCAATATATGAGAAAGGACGCACTATATGGGCTAATAACGCTTTGTACTTCCTAGAAGCATTATATAATTCTTGTATAGAGTATGATTCTAGAAGTGTAAAATCTTACATTAATGCAGTCAACGTTTCCAGTTTTCACTACAAACTGGCGCTGACTGCTCACTTGAAACACATCAACCGCTTATAATTCAGCTAAGTACTGGTTTCGCGATCTATCTTTGTGGTCATTATTTGCGTTATAATGTCTTGCTACACCGATATATGTCTTGCTACAACGAGATATATCTTATTACACCGAAATATGTCTTACTACAGCGAGATATGTTTTGCTACAACGAGGCATGTCTCGCTGAATTGAAATATGTCTTACTACACCGAGATATGTCTTGCTACAACGAGGTATGTCTCGCTGCATCGAAATATGTCTTACTACACCGAGATATGTCTTGCTATACCGAGATACGTCTTTCTACACTGAGATATGTCTTGCTATGTTTGTTCATATATTTCGACTAGTTAATAAAGAGATATATATTATAGCTACGTGTGTGGTCCTTCTAGGTTTAGTATAGTAAATATATTGCCTACCTATTAAGGGATTACAGGCACGATGTTACGTTTACGTTTAACGTTTTTTAAATGTATTGTAATATATCATCATATACGTTGGTATAGTACATATTAGTCTGTAACGAATTTAACGGTTAAATAAAAGGAGCTATACGTTTTTGTTTAATTACCACCTCAATAAATTGAATCCATCGGCTTTTATAGCGTACACTGAGCCTAATCGATTATTTGCAGTTCCGGTCCGCAACATGTTTTTTTAAGTAACCTCTTTTTAAACTTTTTGTAACCTCTCCAGTAAATAATTCTTTTGATTTTCAATGTTATGTTAGATTTAACTATTTGACACATCAACACATACTTTTTATTTCTTACCAATATTTGTTTGCTTTGAAGAAAGCTTTCAATGCTACGTTTGAAGATCTTTAAGTCATAGCGAGCCTCAAACACCTTTTATATACATACATATACAATGTGTATCTGCGTGTTCATACATTGCAAAGAATGATTTTTCAAGAAATAATAATTATGTAATGTAATGGTAAGAACAATTGGATTCCGAATATGATTTTAACAATTACTAAAACATCTTGTGACAAATTGCTATTAAGCTAACAATTATTTTCTGCTGCAGATCTTTAAAACATATTGAATTACATTAACCCGGAATCGAACCGAGGCCAGCCGACGGCAACGTCTGGACGACTGAACAACTTGAGAAGGAGGCTAGTTGCGTCATCGGATTACATCAACGGCGCCATTTTGACAAGGAAAGCATATCTGCGCGTTGCGCAAGCGCACGAAAGCGGGCCTAGAAAGTGAGTTAGCGGCGGCAATATTTTGGCGCGACATATTGTTTAGCCTATATCGACGTTCCACTTATACGTATATGCAATACACTTATTATCCATCAGTTATAATTTGAGTAACTAAATAAATAATGTTCACAATATAAACATTATTATTAATTTTAATTATTTGCTATTAAATATTCGCAATTTAGTGCCGTCTGCCTACCCGATAAGAAATCTGCGGATAAGATAAAAATATGGATATTTGACAATTCAAATCGAAATTTTTGTACTTTGTCAAAAAAAAATATCTTACTTCATCAGCTGCGAATTGTTAAAAAAAATATTATTTCGTTTATTAAACGTATTCGTAAGTACCGTAATATATATATAATTATTTTTAAACATATTAAATTCGTCATAAAAATGAATCCATAGAAATGGAAATAGCGTAGCGGTTACTCGGTCATTTCGCTTCAGATGGATGTAGGCTGCGTAAGATAACGACTAGTGGACGAGTTGCCACACTTATAAGTTAATTATTAGCCAACTTATTAAGGATTGCTAACTATATGTACGAGTATGTCAGAAACTTTAGTACTACTATAATGCCATAAAATAGACATCAATCTTGTCTTGGCGTGGTAATATAATAAACATTTCAATTTATAACATTCATTTAGAAACGTATAATTAGTTTCTTGCTAAACACGACGCGGAAAAGCCACACTTTTACCAGGAATCGTTACACTTACTGTTCACTCGTAAAATTGCAAAAGTCAACTTGAAAACAGGGAAAGAATTCAACGCGGCAAATTCGACGGATGTCGTAAGCGAATTTTTACTATACGTCTTTGTGATAGACGTCATAATTGGTCGTAACTTTAATATGTGAGTGTCGCGTGCCAACGTATAGCGTGTGCGTATTCAAATGATGGGTATTTAGTATTTGATTTTGTTGAAAGAATTCTTCGCGTTCGATATTTAAATTGTTGATATTATTATTTTGTTATAATTTTTTAAATTTTTTGTATTAATTTCCACAATTTAAGATTTAGTTTAGGTAGGATTCAAGTGCATTTTTTTAATTTCATCAATGATGTCATTGTTGTATACAATACAATATACATAATTTATTGTCACAATAAAGGTATATTTGTTACGCGAAGTAAGAAGGTTAGATATTAATTTTATAAATTAAAGTTTCAGATGTTCACAACAAAATACAACAGCCTGTTTTCCTTCTTTGTTACACTTACATTCTAGTATCTGACAGTTAAAACATATTTCAGTTCGAAATTCAAATCTTATATGAATTCAATACGGCCAACCCAGGCGATATAGGGAAAAAAGGGTATTTATTTTAATAAATAGCATAGAACTCTAGCTAAACTCTGCTCTCAGTTTGTATAAATAATATTTGTTGAATGCTTCTTAAGTGGTATAGTTATTAATGACTGCATCTTTCGTCGTATTGGCTGCAAGCGCGAACGCCGATCGAGAAGTCCTCGGTTCAAAACCTTGGTCCAGTACTATTGGTTTTTCTAACTTAGATTTTCTAGTAATTGCTCTGTGTTAGGATATTTGCCCGGTGTATGGCAATGAACTCATCACCTACGTCATAGTGGGACGCAAACGTAACTGATGAGACGCGGGAGCCGTACTACACTCCTCTGCCTACCTCTTTGGGGATTACAGGCGTGATGTTACGTAATAATCATTGAAATTTGCACATTGAATTTGGAAAAGGGGCTGGACATATTAAAATTGTCACAAGATATTAAAACTATATATGTACTAGTGAAGTGACACGTTGCTAAATGTTTATTAAAATTTAAATATTAAAAAAATTAAATATTAAAAAAATATCTATTTAAATATGTATATACTTATATGTATATATGTAGTTTATCAGCGGTCTGGTCACCATACCACAAGCTCTCTTGACGCATATGTACTTTGAGATCAGATGGCCGTGTGTGCGTGGAGATGGCCCGAGATATTATTATTATTATTAGACATTATTACGTATATTATTAGTTAGTAAATTTAAATTGAATTATTTAAGCTTTAAGAAACGACATTTATTTTATGATAATTCAAGCCTCTATATAATAAATCTACAAAATACCAATGACCTTTTAAATTTTATCTTTTATTGTTGTTTACAAAAGGCGGTCTTAATGCCAAATGTCATTGTTTACCAATCAACTTTCTACTAGTCACATGTATAGCTGATTAATACGAACATACACTGGCCGGCGCACCCTGGACGTTGCCACCAATCCTTTCACCACGATGGCTGATCACTCACGATCAGCTGTCGACTCGAAGAAGAAGACTAGTCATATTTGTGGATGGTTTTAATTTTCTGTTACAATCAAAAAATACATTTAACATCACTAGCATGATTTCCTTAATGTATCTGTAAACTTTACATGTACAAATTTACATGTCACTTGATACAAAGACAAGTGTATATTTTAACAAAAAAAATACGTAAAATAAACAAACACAACTTCACCCTTGTATTTTCTCCAGGGCGTAGGCAGACGTGCGGTATTCCCACGTTTTACCAGTTAGGTATTTTATACGTCACATGGAATAGAAAAACTCAATTCATAAAAAAAGGAAATTTAAAAAAAGAAACCCACTTATCTATGTATTTCTAATCTGTTCCCCGGCCGCTAATGGCGCGCTGATAGCAAATGTCATCTCGCGTTCCGTCATAACACAGTGTGGGAACAGACCTTGGTGGTGAATTACCACACAAAGGAGAAAAGTTTCATTGTTGGCGCTCATCGTTCGCTGGCGGCTTATTGTGGATTGAATCGTTTTAGCTTTTTCTCATATGCAAGTTCAAATATTTGTCGAAAGGTCTGAAGATTCCATACCTGGTCTTCATTGGCGTTATTAGCAATTTTAGAAGCGGCTTCATAAATAAATTTTGACCATAAAAAACATGGAAACGTGCCCGGTATATGGCAATAGGTTCACCACCTATTCCATTGTGGGACCTAAAAGTAACTGGTGAAACGTGGGAGTGTTCTACATTC
>DWFO01001760.1:0-15032 GCA_018246595.1 Mimoniades nurscia nurscia | reverse complement strand
GGTTTTGAATTTAGTTAAGGACATTACATGCATAAATACAAATTATGTAATTGTCGTTCCCCCTTCACAACATTTCTAATTTGTACAGATTTACTGCGCGTGCGCATGCGGGACGGGGAAGTCCTATTCAATTTAATTTATGGTAGCTTATGGACCATTCGTATATTTTGGTTCAATGGATATGAAAAAGATTGCTACAGTTTTTATTATTTGTCGGATTTAAACTCCCCTTGTACAAATCAAAATAGTGTCATTTAAGTACTGACACATTAAGTAGTTAATATGCCTAAATTGGAATCCAAATTTGGAACTGCCAAAAGTTTTTTTAACATTTATAGTTACATACAAAGGCGCGGCGGAGGGCTTAGCACCTTATGCACCGAGCACAGCAATTAACTACGACTCACGCCCAGGTGCGCTCGAACACAAACAATCCGTCCATCTGTCCGGCCATTGTTATGAGAGTGAAGCAATTTAAACAATTGTCCCGTTGACGGACTGACGGTCAGAACAATTCTATATGTATATATAAGTATGTAGGTATCTATGTATCTTTGTAAGAATATATGTATGTGTGAAAGTAATGAGTAGTTTGATAGCAAATGACTAAACAAATAGATTCATGAAGAATTTATATACTGTTACACAATCAGTTATTAGAAAATAGTACAGTATTTACAGCATAATAACAATTGTCGCATACGGCCGGCATTATCCGTCCAAAAGATGAATGATAAATTAATTATATAGAGCATTATCCAAACTTCCGATGGCACCTTAAGGGGACGTTCCCGATTGTTATCAGCAGGCCTCGCCGGAAGCCGTAATAAACGCTGTTATGTTATATTACGAACGTTGCATTCATATGTGGCGTAAGCTTAAATGAACCGTGTAGATTGTTCCGCTGATATGTGGTTAAACGTATAATGGAGTTTATTAATTTGTAAGTTATTTATTTAGAGAATCATAACTATCATAATTATGTAATGTTAGGATTGAGAGAGCAATCAGCGCTCCCCGCGCGCCCCGTAAGGGATCTGATGTGATGATATTATTAACAATAATAATTATTAATTTTAAGTGACAGTGCCGCACAACTGTACGTGTCTTTAAATGAGAGATTTTTGTTTTACTGTAGCACAAAAGAGGAGCCCTTAATTTATTATTATTAGTATCTTCACCGCATATTTTCCTCCCAAAATTGCATGTAATCCATTGCAATAAAAATCAACGGGAGATAGAGCAAGTCCGGGCCTCAATACTTCATGTGGCAGAGCCCGAGGCGCATCGATTCTGGCGCGCGGCCACCCCGGGACCTCGGGCTAAATCCCCGGATCACTGCTATGTAATATGATATCTGTAACATTACATCATATCTGTATACCCCCGAAGGGGTACACAGAAGAGTGTAGTCCCACGTTTCAGCTGTTGTGATGTCATACATTTCATGAAATAGGGGCTAAGCGGATAGTCTTACACCGACCATAAATTCAGACTCAGAGCTAAAGTTAAAACGCAAGTAACTCTTGCTTAGTAAGCGCATTTGTAATTACTACATAGAACAACGTGGTAATCAACTGTATCTGTAACAATATGAGCAATATGATCATGTTTTGTAAAAGATTTTTTATAGATTTCTTGAATTATACGTGTATTTCTATTTCTCTATTTAGAATTCTACGTGTCATAGAACTAATGTAAGTCTAAGGCTTTGTAAAACTTTCAAGCCTTTTTTGGAAAGAGACAATGCAGCACGGTTAGTTTCCATCTGGCGCTACGTTTCGCACGCGGAATACGTTTTAATACATACGATAGGTGAGGTATGGACGTATTTTCTACACCATGTTCTCTTGAATGTGAAGGAACTGTGATGCAATGTGGGTATACCCAGATTTTTTAACACAGCAATCGCGATAGAGATGACGGATATTCGCCTATGGAACATAATAATACATATTACAAGGCAATATGTATTATCTATTATATTATATTAATTCTCTGCCTACCTGTTCGGTGTTAACAGGCGTGAAGTTGCGTTTTTTGTTATTATAACTTAAATAATTGGATACTTAAACAAATAAATTGTATACCCCTCACGGTGTGTCCTCCACTTATTAGAGATTGAAAGAGCAAAAAACACAGAGCGACGTTACATTTTAAAACATCTATACTTTGATTGAACTCCAAAGAAAAACCTTTTGTCATATATTCGATACAATGTAGCAGAAGTGTATTTTTGTTTCAAACATCATTAGTGGCGTACGCCTTTAACAATGATCGCCTAACAATGATACGAGTATGTCGGAGCGAATACTACCCGAAATAATAATATTAATAAATACGATAACATTTTTGTAAATATTAACTTCATGTTCCAGCCAGCGATCACTCTATTAGTCATTATCACTTACAATACACCAACACGCAAACACTCAGAGCTCGTTATTATCAAACAACTGTAGCAATCAGTTGCAGATGAGATTTTTTTCTCAAATTGCGTAAGTTATCAGCATTTTGTCTATTTCACGCTTCACTGTTAATATAAGTGAACGATTTTCTTTTATTTCTTCTTTGTGATGATGTCCATAGTCTGCTCGTCTGTACCAATTCTTACGCAAACAGGGTGACTGGCGGCGAGCCAACTCGTTAGTCGTCGTACCGTGAGGTGGTCGACGTTTCGCGATAAAATATGTTTATGCTGTGATGATGCCACGTGTTAATGCCTGCAAAAATAGCGTTTATTTGATTGTAATATATGTTATAGCATTCATTTCTAATGTACTAAATGTTATTTGCAATATATTTGTAACTTTCTAAAGAAATAGACACGTGTGAAGTTTTGTTTTTTGTGTATATAATATATCATTGGGTCTCTTTAACATCATGTTTTTGTTTCAATTGGAAAGTTTGGTTGCATAGCCTACCTTATTTTGAGCTCCATTCTCGTTTACAAATTAATGCCATTATTTGGCTTAAGAAAAATTTCGTCTTTCGAAACACCGACTTTACTTCTCCATATTATGCTTTTATCCGTTCACTTTACTATTGGTAACATCCGCAAATGCCATTCATTAGCTTCAGAAAAGTTGGGATAGGTCAATTAACAAAGTAAAGATACAATTTAATCGAATATACAATATACTGTTACTACATCTTTTACGTTTTTGACTAAGAATTAAGCCGACTTGATTTATTCTTAGTCATGTGTAAAACTCACGAAATGTTTAACAATTTTGCGCTTCTGCCGCCAGTAGCTTCTCGCTGACCATATAGCAAGTGTTATCACATTCGAGCGTACGTTTCAGAAGAACACTTCTACTGTTCAGAATCTTTAGTTTAATTGAGACTTGAAAACTTAACGAAGCCACCGACTAAGCCTTTGCATGGTTAAGCGGAGCCTTAACTCTTCACAAGAAGAAAACGCAGCTACTTGAATAAGTTGTTTTGTTCGCTTCGGTTTGTATTTAAATTAGTTCAAAAGTTGCTACTTACCTGCGGGCACTCGATGTTTTATTCACTTGCTGAGATAACCAAATATCTTTTTTCCGTATTTCATTTATTATTACGATATTTGAAACCTACTCGACGGCCGTTCATATGACTTGAATGTGTGTCTTCAGAGTTAAATGCTGTTCCTACATGTGGTTATGCATAATATTGCTATGCAGAATATGATTAAATGTATCCCAATATTCTTTAAATATAATATTCAATTAATTTTTTATTAAAACTTGCATTTCGCTTACAACCTATCCCGTAAAAGACCCGAAGTGACAATATAACTATATCAACAAAAACGATTAAATAATCCTCAATAAATCAGTAATGCTTAAGCAAATAATATGAATCATTGACAATGTCACCCATTACGCTCATTAAACGTACTTCCGGTACTGTATGTGTGTGACCGACTAGGTTATTCGACAATACCCCCGATTCCAGTTTTACGAGCTTAGACCACACTCAACAGTACACCTAAAACGCCACTGGTTTTTTTATTGTGTGCCTAATCGTAAAACTAGGCTACACGACTCCACGTGTGCGAATTAAGTGTGTGGGTTTCACCGTATATATGTACATACATATATGTATGTGGTTTTTCAAGGATTTAAGTGTCGGTTTGAGAGTATGTGCCACAGTACAATGAACGGTCCGCAATTATACTACACGACGCCGGTAAATTTTTATCGTGCCCTCATGCATTTTTATTCTATGTAAATATAACGGGTAAGGAAAGTTACTAAAATTTTGAATAATTTCTAAAGTTCCAAACTATCGTGGAGTCCTAAGACATATGCAATGCTCTATTAAAATTTCTTGCGCATCTCTACAGCGAATTTTAGAGGTTGCAGTTACTTCCGATAACAAATAGTGACATGAACGGTTCATGGCAGATGAGTCGTCTTTCCAATCTTCATAGACGTGTTCGTTCACGTTAAATGTTTGAAAAAATTCAGGCGCTTTTTTCACCGAAGGTAATGTAGATTTCAGTCTGTTTTTTCCATTGCTATTTCCTTTCGACAGTGCGGCATTAAGGCAACAGATTTGCACTTCACGAAATAACTTTGAAGTGCAAATAGACTCTACTCTGTGTTACGAGCCGTAAAACAAACGTATCGGCGCGAGCTCACCTACGTCACGCCACTTCACACACCGTAATGGAGAATTCGAGATTGTTTTGTAACTTTACGTTTGCTTCTTGGGTTTTACGGGCCTCTCAGTGTAAGTTTAGTGGATGCGCAATATCTTATATTTTGATGATAGGGGAATATGACTTTTAATGTACTTTAACGTACATATATGGATGGGTTAGAATAACTAACAACCGGGAAGACTGGAAATCCTATGAGGAGACGTATACCCAGCAGTGGGATAAAAAGGGTTGATGAAGAAGGAAATGTACATACATGTACAATGTACATGTATAACATGTACATGTACAAGTATACTGGTTGTAATACGTTTTAAACACTGCTCTTTTTGACATGCGAAATGGTTGAATCTCACCGATCATTTAGGAGTAAGACTACATGACTGCTACATTTATAAACTTTAATTATTAACAGAACTGAGATTTTCCTTTAGGTTTTTTTTTTATTTTCTGCGTTTTGTTTGGGTGAGTGAAATATTTTCATTTTGAGGTCTGTGAGAATACAAATTGTCTGCTTAGTAATAATAATGTAGTCCTCTTCGATGACAACATAATTATATTAGTAAAGGCGACGTTTTTGTAGGAAGTAAACGACACGACAAAAAATCAAAAAATATTAGAATTATAATATTTCGGAAGACAACTTTCGATAGACAACTTCACCACTTCTTGAACTTTGATCGTATTCGTTATTCTACATATTGAACTTGTTTCTATAACAACCACATTTAAAACCAACACTTTATAACGTAGGAGTAGTATCCTGCGCTTCATACCCATTTGTGGAAAATATTGGCCTGTTATTATGTTATTTTTATAGCCATTTAATACTAATACTAGCTACGCTCAAACATTTGATGTTTTCAGTAACTGATATCGTTCATGGCTTCCGAGTGCGAATTTTGCTTTTGCCACTTCAGAAAGTGATAAAAATACACTAGTAAAGTTTGTTTTGTTCACGCCATCGTAAAACGAAAACTTTTATGGCTGCCACGTTAAACGTACACAAATGGCGTATTCGATGTTCGAAATAAAATGTATTTACTTGTTTAGTGATTACTGCAGCGTAATGGCCACCTAATAATGACTATAGAGCGATACTGTTGGCTAATTTTAACAGAGTAGAGCAGAGCTGATGCGTTAAAAGTTATGCGAGTAATTATAAACTTGAACAATTTATAAGAAATACCCTAAAACATGCTACATATACATAAAGAAATGACATTTTTAGTACAAGAAAGTTTATTGACACCAGACGAACCACCCACATGTCAGTAAAACTTGCAAAATTATCATGTCTCGCATAAGTTACGAAATTTATAAAGCTCGCAATAAAAGCTACAATGAGAATTTTATGTTTCCGATACCTATAAATAAGGGTACATTGTATGGGGATGTCACCTCAGCGTACCAGGCGCTCAGAACATGCCTATAGTTCTCATTAATAACGTCAAACTATTATTTTGATCATGTAAAAAAAATTATAGTCGATTTACAACTTGTGACAGTTATTCAACGGACACAAAGCTAGCAGATATCATACACATGTTTAATATAATTATTATATTTATGGTTTTATATAAGAAAAATGTTTCTCCATAGAGTTGCATTGAAGATGTATTTTAAGCAAAATCACAGTAATTTTTCCCGACTAAGAGGTACATACGTGTCATTAAAATTCCAGTTGTATTCGTATATAGATAAAAATACATAAAATTGAACAACATTTGTCTGATGCAGACATTCATAACGCTCAGAGAGCTCTTAATGTAATTGTCAAACAAAACTCCATTGTTTTACATGGCGCCCCTTACTAGCCCCTACCTTACGTGCGTCAAATGAATTTGAACTTTATAACTATGAACAAGATCAGCTTTATCCAAGATTATAGCTGAATTGTGCCTAAGCCAGCGAAAATTAGACATAATTATAAAGAAGTGAAAGTTGATTCTAGTAAAGCGCAATTCTACAAATTCGTGTAGTAACTGAATTGTATGTTCATTTTAAAATATACTTTGCACGGTTCAAGTTAGAGTCGATTTACGAATGGGATGTGTTTATAAGTAAACAGGCCCCGAGGGAAATAGTTCCGATAATGTTGTCCAAATATTGTATCTACGCTTTAGGATAAAGAAATTGCTTTTTACGCAAGTGACGCTTCGCTTGGGACAAACAAAATGTATTGGTTGCGAGACTGCTTTTTAAACAAAGCTGTAGTTAAGCATACAGAATATCTGATAAGGGTTCCAGTAATGACAACATCGTTCTTTAAAGCGCGGTTCGTTAGGTGTCCTCGAGGATACAAATGGTACCGGTTCGGTTACTGGGTTTTATTGCCATTGCCATATTTTAGGATGGAACATTCCGGTACGAGCCGTGAAGCGCGAAAAAATTATGGCCGTTGTGTTCTTGCGGTCGAATCATGAGCCCCTGCTCATGGATCGACCGCTCCGCTCATGTAAACAACAGAGTTATTTTCGACTAGCATACTATATATTAGTCGAATTTAAAGCACATTAAAATTAAACAACAATCTTAATTATTTAGAAATTAAACACTTATATTAAAAGCCTTGGTACCGATGTATCTACGGATAGACGGTTGAGTTCTTCTTTAAAGCGTGTTCCCTGCCGTGCGTGTTCAATCGGATTAGAGTGCGGTGATCGAGCGCGCATGGCAGGGCGTTAATATTAGTACGACACTGGTATTGTCTGGACGTGTGTTATAGACGTGCACCAAGCCAGATGAAGCACCCAACCGCGACCGTTACTCGATAATATCATCATGTGGGTCCCTTTCAGAGTAAGTTTTCGCGCTGAAATTGTAATTGATCTAAATCAATACCGCACTTCATAGCTTTTGATTATCGTTCATATTCTTATATGATCACGCCAGGGCCAAGGGATAGGCAGATAGCACCAACTACTAAAATAGTCGTGCTACTTTTTTTATGGCTGCTTTCATATATACAGGCCGTATTCGGAAATATCTGACTTCTCCATCAGATGTTTCGCTGTTCTGTACCTGAATTTCATAACAAAATCTTAAAAGTTTTTTCTAGGACTCAGGTAGTCCAAAATTATGTGAGCCTTGTATCTAGTCTCATGCCAAATACAGATTTAATCGAAAAATCCAATTTGGTCGTCTGTTTGCGTGTCCACTGTAAATGGGTCGGCCGATCGTTGGACCGAATAATAGGTGGCACTGACAACTTTTGGATATTAATATTGACTTTGTGCTGGCGAGTTCAAATATTTTAATCAGTCATGTAAAACTTATTTAATAGTTTGTAGCTGTCCCGAGATCATAAACTTAATATTCATTTTTTTTAATTACATTCCAATAAATATTGATAATAAGCATAAATACTTAAATATTCTTAACTTGTAAACCGAACGTTAAAAGTACTTTAACCAAATGTAAGCAATAAAATTCGTATACTGTCTGCCTTTTTCCAAATAACTTCTAAATAACAATAATAATTGCAAATACCAAAAAATGCAACAATTTCATCTTCATGCAACGGTGAATATCAGTGGTCCGCGGGGCGCATCCCTTTGTGCAAATAGGCTTTCATATTGCCATCAAGTCACAATGGCAAAACTGTATGTGCAAAGCGCAGATAAAAGAATTCTCATGTTTGTTTGCGCCGCTCCGTTTCAACTAAAGTTAATAGAACCTGAATTAAAACAGAAATGTACCTATAGAGATTAAATGGTAAACATGCTAATTATAATAGTAAGTAAAAACTTTGTTCCTCGTTACATTACAATTACATAATGCTTTTTTCCATTTTTCGTCTATTGACCAAATTTAATTTATGTTAACTTGCTCAAAATTAAAGGAGAAAAACAAATTAATATGATTAATTAAACATTCTATAAATAATTGATCCTAAAATATTAGTAAATTTGTATGTTTTTACAGTATTCTATATTCCTTCCAATACGTTCAGTAAGATACATTGAATTTTATAATCGAATAACGTACCATGTATCACAGACGGTTCTAATCCTCAAAGGGCGTGTCGCAGAGTTCGACTATCAAATCTAGCTTACGGCACAAAATGTATCTCTTTGCACTCATCAGCCTTTGTGTCTATGACAGTCAGACGGAACAATATTAAATATTGTATAGACAAAGAGCGGCCCCTCGTTGGGCGCCAATAACATTAAGTAGAAATGAAATGTAACTTTTAAGCCATGAAATTTGCCAACTTTACTTAAAGAACACATAGTTCTTTAAGTAAAAATAACCAACTTTACACTACATTTGTAACGTATTACACACATCAATAATGTTCTTTTAATATAATACGATAAAACATAACACGAATAATCTGAATGTAATTTAAAAAAATATTTGTTTCGATGAGTATTGAACACATGCAATTTTAAAACAGGTTTCCCGTACTGCTATAAATGTTACATCACGCCTGTCATCCCCGAAGAGGTAGGCAGAGGAACGTAGAACTCTCCCATATATCATATATATATATAGCGATCGTGTAGTGAAATTACAGTTATCTAATACGCACGCAAGAACATCAAAACAAATATTTTCAGAATTTCAGTCTTAGATATACAAAACGGGGACAACCCGTTCAAATGTTTCCATTAGCGATATCGCAGCTGACAGTATGAACAAATGTAGGTAATATGAGTAGAGGTGAAACATTTCAATAATTGTTTCCCAGTAATAATAAGTGCTTAAGAGACGCGCGATGGCATTGGTGTTCGACCCCGGGCACCCTCTGCGCAAACAATCTATGTTATGGCCTTTGCGAGTCACTTTGAAAAAACAATACCGATATTGGTACATTCAGAGTGCATTTAATGTGTTTTGTATGTTACAAGGACTTCATCACGCTTAAATAGTGCGATTTGCAATTGAACTGATATTACGAGTATATAGAAATATCTTCCATAGCATTTCTGCGCTCCTGTTATGCATTTACGTACTGCTTCTCGACACAGTCCACGGATTATATTGATCACTGTTAAACACTGGTTATAGTTCTAACGTACCATTGTATCGTACTAATATATTTTGTCAGCGGGAAAGCTTTGAAGCGTAGTTCACCATGTCGTTCCAGTGTGGATTGCCGGAGATACAAGTTAGTGCCACTCCACTGTCCGATGTTCTTAAACTGCCGTTCTTAAAGTCTATGCCGAGGTTTAAAGATTGTTACCTAAATAATCGATTACAACTGGACTATTTAACATAATCATCTAGGTCGCTCCTAGAAATTTGCCCTTATTCATTCGTACCAACAGCAACCCTTGTTACTTACCTTTATTGGTTTCTTTCAACGGCGTCAAGGCTATGATTGCTTCTTGATAGGAAATATAGTTTTGATTACATTCGATATTGATATTCTAATAACAAGTAGTTTTATTGTACAAAAGTTATTTTGTAGGTTTCACGTTGAAAAGGTATTTTGTAAGTGGTTCAATATCTTGTAAGGTTTATTGCCAGATGGCTATCTGAAAAGATATTTTATCGATGACGACGCAGTCAGTACAACGACGATGGACCGGGCGCCGTGCGCCGAGGTGACGCTTCAACGAATAAAAACATTACCGACTATGGCTCCCAGGAGATGAGGGTAGCGGTCAACGCTATTTGCCGGTAGGGTATTTTAGTGTTATGGTATTCTTCTATGGGGTTGGTGAACACGCGCTCCTATGCCTTACACATGTTCGTGGGATAATCGACGATACAATCAGATTTCCAACTGCTACAACTCCGATATAAATCGGGTATAAGTACACCGTTATAGTTCAAATTTAAAAGATCAAGTTGCTTAATATTAAATAGACAGGATTCTTGTAGCTTAAAAAAATAGCTGAGAATTAATTAGAAACAAAACAAACTGAACCAATGTCGGCGTATTTAAAACCTATATTCAATTTAATCTGATCCTACTACAAATATAGTGAAAGTTAGGAATTAAACGAAAATGAAAAACTAGAATCATCACCAGCCTATCTCAGCCCACTGTTGGAGATAACATAAAAACTACAAACGCTCCATATACATATATAAAGCTTACATAACAACCCAGCCAACATTTACACCTGTTCGCTGGCAATAGCATTAAAAGCGTGCGACATAAAACTGTATATGATACGAGTGAATACGTGATTGCACGTGAGAGCTCTTGCCACACGCACGGAGCGAGGCGTGGGATGCTTTAAATATGTATATCAATTCATGCGTTGGTCGACGAGTTTTTTCTTTGTAGCTCTTAAACCGTCATAATATTATAATATTTATGAAATGAAATATGATGATAATCCTTCTGTAAGAGAGAATAAAAGTACAATATTTTAGATACTTCAAATATCGGCGTGTAAAAATTGTTCTCTGCGTTAAGACATGTTAGTATTGACTGCACGTTGGTGACGGTACTGGCGATGGTGTAGAGGAAGGATGATGGTTAATGGCCCATAACACTACTTATTGGATTACTACGTGTCTTAACAAGTCCTCGTGTACATTCAATGTTATTTCAACCTAAAACACCAACCAGCCTAACGTTTACGCATGAAAAATTATTCTCAATTATATAAAAGCTGACAGTTATTCTTGTCATTAGCGGAATTGCGTCTACAAAACTCCTGTAGAGCGTGCGCCATTATTATTCTAATATCGGATTGATAAACTCGTATTACTTTATTGTAAAATAGCACTAGAGCTAGCGAAATTTTTTTAAAACACATCAGTGAGTCGCTTCGTTCCCCGGAGTGTTGTACAGGAGTTAAGTGAAGATACTGCGATTCCGCTTTGGGCACCATTGTTGTTATTCACCATAGACGTAAGTGCGCAGTATCCTTTGTTTAAATTTAAATTTGTATTTATAAATGCCGTATCAACAAACATATCTTTTAGCTCTGCCTATGAAATTTTCCGGTGATCTTTTATTTGTGACTATTGAATGTGAAGCTTGCCGAGGAGCACCAAAGACCAAGAGGGCGTTGTCCGAATCGCTGGTCAGTTTCAATAGTTAAAAACTGCACCTAGCCGAGAAACGCTCCTGGAATGTTACTTGACGGTCTAAAATGAGATCACGAGCTACTTTCTGATTGTGCCCATTTCCTCATCTAAAGTGGTATCTGGATAAAATCCTACCAGTATTGGAAATACGAGTTTTACGAAATTTCTCATAAAGCGAGGCGTTGTACTCCTCGCTTCTTTGTTTAGAAGTAATCATCCGAAACCAGCCTCATTGTGTTCTGGACACGCTCGATGTAATGTCGGAACTTTGTACAACGGTCCAAACAATGGCGTATTGAAGAGCACCGAAATTTTTGTTAATTAATTCGCAAAAATGACTTCTTTAACGCAATTATTTTTCACTTGGACATTATTTTTAATCCACGGCACAGTGACACGAGATAAAGATAGTAAAATATGCCAATGAGATGTTATTCATAACGGGTAACCTATAGCCAAGTCTTTCATATTATAGGTGATCACAATACATGTTCCTAGATGTATTAATAAAAACGAAATGTCAGATAATCTAGGAAAGCTATTTTTCTCAAAACTCGAAGTACATATATGTTCTTTACTGAATTGTTTTACCGACTCCGTTTTACCGACCGAAAAGTAATGTAAAGTAAGACATCTCAACAAAATTCTGCACAAAGGCTACTTAAATTAAACACTGTAGAAGTCTAAGATTCAATAATATTATAATTATTTATTAATAATATTGGACATTCAATGAACTTGAATATCCCACTAGTCCATAACTTATCTCACCTGAAATTCGACTTTCTTGAAGTTTTTTTTCAATTATGTCTCTCAAACCGGTACGAAGGGCAAATTAATTTCATCTCAGAAGTATATACATTATTAATGCTTTTTGTCAAATTATTTGTATAACATGATATCAAATTATATCTTTATTATTCAGATGAGATGCTTTTTTCTATCTGCCTTGTTGGTCGCGTAGGTTGCAAGCATGACTGCTGAAAAAGAGGTCCTGGGTTCTAATCCCCAGTCGGGCACTACTGGATTGTTTTAACGTCCATTTTCTAATAGTGGCTCGAAGTCTGTTTATGTGCCTGGTGTATGACAATATACTCACCACCTATTTCAAAGTGGGACGTAAACGTAACTGGTGAAACGTGGCAGTGTACTACACTCCTCTGCGTACCTCTTCAGAGATTACAGGCGTGATGTTACGTATTCTGCCTACCTTATCGAGAATTACAGTCGTCATGTTTCGCCACAGATATGAATGTGTATGTATAGACTACTTTTTTCATAAAAAAAAGTTTAATACAATATAGTAAATACATATGTATAAGGCAAAAAAAAACGGTGAATATAAAATGAATGCATATAAACATAAAGTTTGTTTTACGTAAATATTGGCGCCCAACGTGGAGTAATGCCTCCGTGGTATTAATATAAACAAGCTCACCTCGTCTCGTTCCTCTGTTTTTATTTAACAAGAAAACAGTACAGTTTGTTATAACTTTTCCTCCGATTAGATCTAATGGTTGACACCTATTGACAAGAATCAAGAACCGTCTACGTTTATGTGCCCCCAGAAGTACTGAAAAATTCTACAAATTATTAATGTTTGGTTTCACATTACCAATGTTCATATTTAACTTCTCTGTATACAGATAGGTGTTCCAAATTGGCTTGTTTTTCTCCACTTTATTACCTGTGAAATGACACGATGATACGCAATTTCATATCAAACTGCAGCTACTTTGGCGACTGTATGTTGTCTTGACTAAAGATATGACGTTGCTTGACTGTAAATATTCTTATACTACCTATATTATTATTAATACATCCGCATTGCTTTTTTCAGTTTGTTGTCGATTATAGATATCTCAAAACGACTCCTGTAAAGTGGAGGGATGTTACAGTTAGCGTGGTAAAGACTTCCGTTCGCTTTCGCCGAGTTGGCATGACAGAATGGGAATTTCCCGTACGCTTACTCTTGTACTACATGCAATATTGATCTCTGTCTGTCGGTATATGGTGCAAAATACAATAGTATGTGAACTTTGCAATAATTTTCAACAATAACACTTTTCCACGATTTCGTAAAGTGTTCAGGACGTAGGTACAAATATTAAAGGAACACAAAACTTGGTGATCCAGCAGTTAGTATTGTCTTCTTTTTTATTAACGAAGTTATTCCGGACCAGGTTTATATATTAAATTTATACTTAATAGCAATGGACTAATTACAAAACATACGTAATATCACGCCTGTAATCCCCGCAGAGCAATGTAGAACACTCCCACGTTTCACCAGTTACGTTTACGTCCCACTATAGAATAGGTGGTGAGCCTGTTGCCATATACCGGGCACATAATCAGACTGCGAGCCACTACTAAAAAATCTAATTTAGAAAAAACCAATAGTGTCTAACCCGGGAATTGAACCCAGGACCTCCTGATCGGCCGTCGCACTTGCAACCAACACGACCAACGAGGCAGTCAACAATAACATAACAAACTAATAATATATATTCATATAAAAATTGAGAAACATACAGGTTTGTCTAATCATCAGGTTATAGTTTGTACCCGACATCTCTCACTGATGAGGACGAATACTGACTGCTCATAAACGGCTTGAAAGGAAGTTTTTAAACTGTTTCTAAAATTACGCGAGCAATGAAAATCAACTGCTTAAAATGCCCTTGGAAGCTCGGAAATACCGATGAAAATCTGAGATATAAACGCCATCGCGTCAAGATTATAAGCGCTAATAGCTTTTAATTTGAGCTATTTTTAACTTGAGCTTACATGCTTTTTAGTTGTATGCTATTTTTAGGCAGGAATTAACAAAAAACAATCTGTTATTTGAAAAGTTCAATTGATTGTTGTTTCGCTGCAATTCAAATTTGTTATGTATACATTTTTATGGACTTCACTAAACCCGGAAAAGTGAAAAGATTTATTTATGTATATTATATCAATGAATTCAAGTGTGTCGCATGTAAAAGGTTGTATGCTTTTAATTAAACGAAAAAACTCGATGTAATTTATGTGTGTAATGATAACAAAGAGGAAGGTACGGGAACAGTAACAACACAGAAAGTTCTTTTTATAACAGTTGATATTTGGAGCGACATCAATATCGGTAAATTCGAACTAAACCCAGATAACAAATTACGTAATTTCACGTGCTCTAAATATTATTGATAACATATGCGATAGAAAAGGTTAGATACTGGGCGATGGAGAAGTCAGAAATGTCCGTAACTGTCACGCTTGTATGGAAAGAATTATTGCAAAATTGTTAAGTGAATATTTATTCCTATTCAAAGGATCTACTTCTTTAACGAATTGGTTAATGCTGTAATGTTAGTAGTAAGTTTTGTGTAGGTACATTAAA
>DWFO01001759.1:0-15033 GCA_018246595.1 Mimoniades nurscia nurscia | reverse complement strand
GAATCATCCACGCTTGACAATTCTGTTCAAGATAATTGTATTCGAAGGTGCTCTAATAGGTTAATTAATTTAGCCCTCTTCCGTATGTATGCGTTAGTAAAGAATATAAAAATGGTTACTAGTAGTCATTTATGAGTAATAATTTGCATAAAAACGTTCTCAAAGATTTTATTAAAGGGAAGAGTCGCAGCTCACGTCTCCTAGCGACTCCAATTATATAGATGTGTCCTAACAATATCAAATATTCGACATTTTCTTAATATTTTTCACAATTCACTATGATAACAGACATTTTCATTGTTATAATTATATCCCATATGCGAGAGAGTGATAGATATATATGGACGCAATTCAATTTGATTGTAAACAATAATAAAGAATAAATAAATAAATTTTGTTAGGACAGAGATATCTGGCATTCGGTGCCACGATAATAATTGATATTATTAAATGTAATTAACATTAAATTTAAAACTCCGGGCGATCCACTAATTATACTTATTAAAATAAAGTAACAAACATTACGTTTAACAAAGTACCTTTACGTAATTTTATTAAGATTAACATACAATACATGGTCAATATGTACAAAGAAATGTCTCTATCAATAAATAAATAGATATCAATGACGTTTTCATCGCAATATTTTTCAGACCACTTTTGTTAGTAAAATACTTAGAACTTATACTTAAGTATAAAAATATTATTTTTGAAGTTATATCACTTTTGGCGCGGTTTAAAGAAGGGTTTATCGTATTTGTAAAGTGGGGCGAACTAACACACAATTTATTAATATAATATGTTTGATTCTATCTAAAGTGTCACCAATATCAAAGTAATATGAAAATAAATTGTTTTAATGAAATTCGTATTTAAGTACTTACCATCCACTCTTTCGTTCTATTAATAAATAACACTTGGCGTATTCGATCATTTAATCGAGGTAAATATTTCTATTCGATATATGTACATAATTAAGTACTTAGAATACTGGAAGTTCACGTGTATCCGTAGGTTGATACACATTTCACTTGGAAACACGACCTATTACATTAAGTCGTGTATCTTCAGTACGTTCCTAATAAAAAATAATATATTAAAGACCTCAATTTAAAATAAATATATAATAAAACACAGTAGTATTCTAACGTTTTTACCAAAACAAAGCATGATATAATTTATTCATTTATTTTCACGCAGAAGTAGCTAGAGGACGATACTCCGACGATTCACCTGTTAAATTCTACGTCCCACTATGGAATAGGAAATGAGCTTGTTGCCATAGACTAGGCACAAATCCGGACTCGGAGCTACTGCCAGAAATTCTACTTAGAAAACGAAATAGTGCCCGACCCTCGAACCGAACCCAGGACCTCTTGATCAGCAGTCGCACTTACAACCACTCGGCCAACAGGGCAGTCCCAGACAATTTTAAGTTGCAATTATGGTTATTTAATACCATTAGCTACACAAAACCAAATGTTGGCTCCACTCAAAAAAACATTTTTAATACTATTTTGCATAACAGTAAGATGCTTTATGCCACTAGTAACACAATAGCAAAATTACGAATTATTATTTTTAACAATAGAAATTATAATTTTAAAATTAATGAGTACTATCAACAACACAAAATTACATCGATATTTATAATATGAACAACACAAATAACAATGAATCATTAATTAATTCACGCGTATCCAATCAAAAATGCTCCGTTTGATTACTGACGCTGCTTGGTACATCACCAACTCACAGTTGCACCGAGACCTTGACATGAACATTCGAACAAACTTGCTTGCAATCTGATGAAGCCCATTGGCAACTTCAAACGAATAGAAAGGAAAGCTCCACAGGATCTTCCGAGAAGATTCCGACTCACTAAATGGATACGCCACTGGGCGCATACCGTACACGCCAATTAACTATACCTGACCACTAGCCAAATACCTACACAGACAGTTTGCAAGTTAACAAGTGAAAAAAAAAATATTAGACACAAATCATAATATA
The DNA here is from genome assembly GCA_018246595.1 of Mimoniades nurscia nurscia. Lineage (NCBI taxonomy): Eukaryota > Metazoa > Arthropoda > Insecta > Lepidoptera > Hesperiidae > Mimoniades > Mimoniades nurscia. The sequence continues at coordinate 13,020 of DWFO01001759.1, read as the reverse complement.
ATAAAATGTGGTTACATGTACAATTTTACGTAATATTAAGTACATCCTGTATGTAAATCACCAAAAATTCGTCTTTCATTTGATGGAGAACACATGTATATGGATGTGTTAACGTAACATCATGCCTGTAACCCCCGAAGAGGTAGGCAGAAGAGTGTTGTAGTTACACCAGTTACGTTTATATCCCACTATGGAATTGGTTGTGTGCCTATTGCCATACACCGGACACAAATTCTGGACTCCGTGCCAATAGTAGAAATTTCAACTTTGCCAATTATTCACACCATTAGGATTAATTTTGGATTAAAGGGTCTCCATGAGGAACTAGATGAACCTTCTGTAATGTTGAGCCCAAAAAAAACCCAAATACTTAGGATTAACCAAGCAGAAAATATTCATACGAATTAAACCCGAATATAACCCCAGCATGTACGGGCCATAAACATAGGGATATTGGCCACATTACTAGCTGCCTACCCCGTAAGGGACATGGCGACACGATTAACATTGAAATGTATACGTACACTAACGACATCTATAAAAGGACGACGCAACAATGTGATTCAGACATCAGTGAACAATGGCACCGCAACGAAAAGTTATTATTAAAATATGCAAACATAAATTGGATATCTTAATATATAAGTATTTTTATTAATATAACATGTAGCTAATAATTAACCTTAAATATTACAATTTCCAATAATAACATGCAAGTTATTTTCCTATAGCTGGTCAAAATTCATTTTCGACTGGGGGGTAGTCATAGAATATTTTTTGAACATGTGATTTTGACATTTTTCTTCCTTGGTGCACATCACTATCAAATTATCGTTAACACCAAGTACAACATTTGAAATTTCACCTACTCGGTTCACCGTTCATCTCAATCTGAAAAAAAAATCATCAATTATTCGTGAATTCAGTTGTAAAATTCCATTTGTATTTGTAGTTATAGTTTAAGTTTGTATTTGTAGTTTAAGTTTTTCTATCACAAAAGCAAAGAAAATATGTAGGTAATATGTATAATGTTGAATAAATAATTTGAGAAATTTGTGATTTATTAAGTGACTTGTGTAAAAATTGATATCTAATGTCAAAAAAAAATGATATACATTTAGGTGACTAGATAAGGTTAAATAGCTTAGATATATGTATATTCCATAACACGAATGTGTCGTCAACAGAAAAAATACAAATCATCAATTCTCAAATCTTAAAAATACTTTTATTTTACTCCGTCGATAAACACGACATATAAATCATGAATTCTCAAATCTCAAATTACTTTTACTTTACTTCGTCGACAAACATGAAATATAAATCATACATTTTCAAATCTCAAATTACTTTTACTTTACTTCGTCGACAAACATGACATACAAATCATAAATTCTCAAATCTCATATTACTTTTTTCCGTCGACAAACATGAAATATAAATCATACATTCTCAAATCTCAAATTACTTTTACTTTACTTCGTAAACAAACATGAAATATAAATCATACATTCTCAAATCTCAAATTACTTTTACTTTACTTCGTCGACAAACATGACATACAAATCATAAATTCTCTAATCTCATATTACTTTTACTTTATTCCGTCGACAAACATGAAATATGAATCATACATTCTCAAATCTCAAATTACTTTTATATTACTTCGTCAACAAACATGACATACAAATCATAAATTCTGAAATTTCAAATTATTTTTGCTTCACTTCAATAATGTCATATGATTGTTAAACTTAAGGCGTAGCATCTAGACCCTCGATTGCGGTCCTGAACGTTTTCAACAATCACAAGATGAGGTTTTCGCCCACTTTGAGAAAGGATATATAAAGGGCGCGATGGCGGGCTTTGGGGGAGAGCTACGTCCAGCAGTGGACTGAGATAGGCTGATGGTAATGATGATGACGATAGATGTAAAAGACAGATATAAATGAAGACGAACAGCGCTACAGACGAACAGTCTTACCTACCTTGTCGTCGAGCGGCGCCAGGATGAGCGGCGCGGAGGGCGCGGGCGCGTGGTCGCGGCGCGCGGCGGCGGCGCGGCGCGCGGCGCCCGCGTTGTCGAGCGCGGCGCGCGGCAGCCAGCGGCGCACGGCCGGCGTGTACAGCTCGGCGTCCAGGCGCGCGCCGTCCGCCGCGTCGCACAGCCGGCCCGCGGCCGCGCCCACCGCCAGCGTGGCCGCCAGCCCCAGCGGCGCGATCCAGTGGTACGACACGCGGAACAGCGGGAATATCGTCGTCGGCTCCTGTCGGCGGGGGTGACGGACGCATACATGTATATTCGGTAATGTTACAGCTATATCGAAACTCCCAAGTTTATAGCCCAATTGTGGATCGTACGGTGGACTCCAAGACTCCTCTTATGGTTCATCGAGACGTATTATTGTGATCGTATCAGCAGTACTCCTAGCTGCAATTATAGCCTCAAGTGACGCTCACCACTTCGTCAAGAAGCGCCGCGTACGTCGCGTTGTGAGCACACTCCGCGGTCATGTTCAGGGGCGGTGCTCGGAGGCCCTTCGCGGCTGCCGCCTGGATGCCCAGCGCCACGGTGCCGGCCGTGAGCGCTCCGGCGACACCGCCGGCGATGGCGCCGCGCGGGCCCACCCACCAGCACGCCATGCCGAGGGTGAATATACCACAAGTCGCACTCGCCGCTATCGCCGAGAGAGCTGTTGCAACTCCTGCAGGAACATGATACAGCGAAATATGTTTATACAGGGATCGCATAACAATATTCCAGTAATAAATATTCCTGTAATATCCAAAAAGATAGACAGAAGAGAGCAGCACACTTCCATGCCTCGCCAGTTACGTTTACGTCCCATCATGGAATACGTGATAAGCCTATTGACCATCAGAAATCTAGAATTATGATATAATAATAATGATACTATTAATAAAACAAAACTTGAAAAAGAAAAAATAACAACATGAGAAGAAATCAATATGAATACAATGTTCATACGAACAACAAAGAATCAATGAACGAATGATTATGATAAATTGAAAATATACGAACTGAAAATGTTTTAAATAGAACATAACACAATAATAGACTGACCGAGAACACCGCCAAGTTTCTCGATGACGATGAGCATGACGAGGGACAGCAGGGCCAGCGCGGCGGTGACGCAGCGCGCGATCAGGCCCTCCGCGAAGGGCCGCAGCCGCAGCTGCAGCCAGCCGTGCATGATGTCCTCCACCGCCACCAGCGCGCACGCGTTCAGCACCGCCGACAGGGAACTGAGTCAAAATATCATATACATTCTGCGCCGCTCACCTTTAGCTCTGCCATTAAGTTCAACAGTTTCAACGGTTCTTATAAATCATAATACAAAACAGATATATGTATAAGAATACAATTAACGTATACACATGAATGAAAACAAGAATATGAATATGGTCAGAATGAAAGGAAACATGCCGTTTACGAGAAAGCATACTTGTAAAATAGCTAAATAACTCTAAAATTTTAAAATCCTAGTGTTTATTTGAAGGGATATACAGAAATAGAAAGCTAGTGTACAATTCAGCAAGTGAAATAATCAGAAGACAAAGAAATCTATTAATGACCCCTACGACTTGGTATATTGTTGACAACTTTTGCGAAAATATAGTAATGTCACCTCAAGCCCGCGCCGAACACGCCGGCGAGGAAGACGCCGGCCAGGCCGGGCAGGCGCTGCACCGCGGCCACGTGCGTCACGAAGGCGGGCAGCAGGCGGTCGTCCACCGGCGGCCGGCCGCGCGGGTCGCAGCCGCCCTGCACCCACGCGGCCCACGCGGCCAGCCCGCACCACACGCACAGCGATATCGCCAGGATCGCGCCTACGCAGAAAATGCCTAGAGCGCTGGAAACAAGCATTTATCATATGAATTCGCTACTAGTACAATACAATACAATATACTTTTTCGTACACTTAACTGTGAACAGAAAAAAAAGAGATTAACCTACACAAAAGGATTAGTATTAATAATTAAAATTTCCTTTTGCTTACATAATATTTATGTAACACATATTATCTTAACATACTCGTATACCATCTATCGAATTACATGTGTATTTTATGTACTTGTATGTGTATATAAAAGACTTAAAAAAATATATGAGAATTACAAAAAAATACTTCCATGAGAACTTAATACTTACATATGTTTTGTACTAACTCTAAATTATAATTGAAGTACAATTTAGCGTACACATAGGAAATTATAACTAAACAAAAATTAGTTAAAACATATCTTATTAACATTATATCATGATTCCAAGTCCCTCTCAAAGTTAGCGAAAAGGACCAGCTACTAAATCTTCATTGGTATACACCTTGCTTATATTACACAATAATTGAAACAATCGCTCCATAAATATTTCCATAGCAATAATTTTACATATATATTATATACACAAGTACTTAATATCAATTCAAATAATGATAACATTTAAGCCCAACTCAAACTATGACTGACAAGTAATCCATCCGCTGCTCCATTTTAAACGATCACGTCACAAGAAAAGTTATCATTGAAATCTTTTGATGACATTTATTTTATAACGACTCTCATACACAATGATAACTCACACACAATGACCATGAAATATTAAACGTAAAATCAAACTGCTCGTCTGCATCGACCAGCGTTTATTATGCAACCACAAGGTTATTACAGCGCGTTTTAACAGTAGATACTAATCACTGTACCACCGAGACTCACTGACATTCTCATTAACTTTGGTTGACTGCCTCCTTGGCGTGTTGGTTGCAAGCGCGAGTGCCGAACGAAAAGAGTTCCTGAGTTCAAATCGCAAGTCGGGCACTATTGGATTTTTCTACCTTAGATTTTATAAGTGGTTTGGAGACTTCGTCCCGAGCCACTAATAAAAATCTATACGGCTACATATCCAGATACGTGCCCCGTGTATGACAATAGACTCACCACCTATTGTATGTAAACGTAACTTATGAAACGCGGGAATGCAGTACACTCCAGCATACCTCTTCGGGGATTAAAGGCGTGTTGTTCCATTTTTTAAATCATTTTTTTTATACTTACGTGACAGCCTTTCTCTTGGACGGCAGCGCTATATACCGCTGGACCATAGTCTGGTTGACAGAATTGAAACAGGTCCAGTAAAGGAACCCGCCCACCACAGCGCCCCAACCGGTCTGACGCTCGTATGGCGAGAAACTCCAACTGACAGAGAGGTCCTCATTAAATCAGTAAGGTTAAAAGTGAAATAATATTAAATTGATTATCTTATTGGCTAACCTCTAGTGAAACAGATTTGTCATTGTTTCTACATACTTTACATACATTAATTGACAGTAAACATGAAACACGTTTGTTACCACAATGTCACGTGTTTATTCAAATTGACAAGCATGTTCGGAATATGCTTCTTGTTCTTCGTGGAGTCGACAGCTGATCGTGAGTGGTCAGCCGTCGTCGTGAGAGGATTAGACGCTATGTCCAGGGTGCGCCGAGCAGTATATGTTCGTACTTAATCAGACATAGTCGCCGCTTTGGGAAGCTCCTTTCAGGCACAATTTGAAATATGCTGATTTATCTTTTATTAACTTTGACCACCCAAACAATTTTGATTCTTAACATTTTACATATATTTTAGTAATCGTTCTACAGTTAGACATTTTTTGCAGTACATTACACATTCTCGTAAACAGTTGTACGGTCCAGGACCAAATTAGTGCGTTAAATAAAAAGACGCCCGTGTGAAATTGGTAGATTTAAATGATACTGATAAATTGGACTTACTTCGTCAACTCCAATCGGCCCGACTCGTTAGCGATATTGAGGACGGACCGGACGCCGCCGACCGCGAGCGTTCCGGCCGCGGCTACTAACATGACGCCAATGAACATCACGCCCGTCTGCACTGAGTCCGTCCAGACAACCGCTCGCAAACCGCCCTGGTTATAATAGAGATTTATTAAATAAAATTTAAAAAAATTAAGATAATATTATACACATACCTACATTTCTTTTTTTATCGTTAATATTTGTCACTTTAAATTATCACTGCGTAACTTATGAGAAATAATTATTATTTAAACCAATAAATTTTATTTCGACTTGTACCTTGAGTGAATATACCTCAATTCTGACCCGGAAGTCGTGACTTCTATTCAACCCAAGACATATTTTTGTGTAATGAGCATAATTATTTGTTCTAAGGCTGGGTAGAAAAAAAATGTAATGAAAATAATTTTAAAATGTGTTTAGAATCATTAAATAATATGTAGGCCCTCAGATTAAATATAAAGTAAAAGGATTAAATTAAAGTAAATATAACATTTATTAGTAACAATTGGTTTATCATCGTAAGGAATCCGAATCATGAAGTGGTTAAGTTACACACATGTACTGTAAAATACAGATTTTTCTTACGTAGTAATTGACACAATAATCTGTTCATTCCTTCATTTATGGTACAAATATTGTGGAACAAAAACATACTTGAATGCCGCTGATACGAGTCTGATTTCAAGACAACAGGAATATTGCCTCATTCTCGTGATTATTCAATTACCCAATCATGTAGAGATAGAGTCAGAAGAGATTAGTTTACATTTGAAACATTCGAATTTCGAATTGTTGTTTGCACTTAAGCCTCTTTTATTGCGACGTAAATGGAAGGGCCATTTCTATCTAATTTTTTTGTTTCTTCCTATTAGGGTTACCATAATAAGTTATATGCACAAAGGTTCATATATTTCCTGTATCAAGGGTAAACATCTTTACGTGACATACTTTTTTTTACACACTGGCATTTACAAGTAGAGTATAGTTAGCAACTAAAGTATATTTCAAAAGTAAAATAATTGCCTGGTTCATTGTCACCCAAGAAAAAAAGTCACACGTATTTCGAAGTAGATATGATTAACGTATAAATTCCACAATGAAATTTATTAAATGCCACAAGCTTATTAAAAAATGAACAAAACAAAATCAAAATAAAATAATACAACTCACTAATACTGTATAAAGGCCGCATATGGCCACCATAACGCCACCCACGGCGAACACATTAAAACCGGTCACTGGAAACAAAATTAAACAAAACTGGAAAACAAACAAGAACAATAACATAAAAAAAAATATTCCACATAATGATGTGCATTGTTCAGATATTTAAGGAATAGTGAAAATTAAATATATAAGCCATTTAAAGAAAAAACATTATAATTTAATATTTTTTTGTTACATAATTGTTACATATTTGTTACACAACAGCCAAAATTTAATATCATCTTAATATGGCAGTAAGTGATGAGTCTATTGTCATACACCGGGTATAAATCTAGACACCGAGCCACTACTAGAGAATGTTAGATACGACAATCCAGTAGTGTCCGACCAGGGATTTCAATGGCAATTCCGCTTGCAGAGAACACGACCAACGAACAGTCAAGTCCACGTCCGTTCAAGCTAATATTTCTCGTTGCCATGGCGATAAATTTTTCAGCACAAAACTTAACTAAGCCCATATCAAATATTACGATTTTAGAATAACCAGAATAACTACAGTTTTTTTTATTTCAATGATTTGGTTTATAATTGTAATAATATAACTACAACAATAATAACTAAAACGAATACACTGAATATTATTAGTATTTAAATAAATACCATGATTGCGGAACTCTACATGTATTAATTTAAAATTATTTCGGCTTTAACATATTATTAATCAAGCTAATACAATATTAACAAATTTATGTATGCAAAAAATCAAACACAAAATATCATTTGCACCTAATATTTTTAGTGAACATTTCGAGCGTATGTTTCATTTAGTAATACATATACAAACTACATGTTACATCATACAATGATACTCGTATGTAATAATTTTATTAGTAATGAGATCGAAGGCCGTTAACTTTTTATTTTTGTATAGTCCGCGTCAAAAACTGCAAGCCAGCACTAGTAACAAGGCGTCTATAATAAATGTAATTACAAAACGGTAAATATTTCATGGAACGTAAGAATATTATTGCATTGTAACAAAAAAAAAACCGCTGGCACAGCCCTTATCCACAATACTTAAGAAAATACTCACACTGATTAAACGCTAACGCAGGAACATACACGACCATAGGCAGGAACAATACCTAAAATAAAGCAAATGGAACAATATAATAATAATGTTCATTGCTACTAATAAATTGTCACCCTCTAGGTCTTTACTAGGTAGATACAGAGCACCGAAAATCATAACTACTTGAACAAGAAAGGGTAAAAGATGAATGGAATGAAACTTACGAGTTATTTCATAACTAATTTATCCTCTCAGACAGAGGATGCAAATAATAATAGGAAATTAAAATAATAAGAATAAAATTTCTATATCCATAGTAGAACGATAAAAGGATTTATAATCTTGATAATGATAAAGATTATGATGATAATAATGATGGTGGTGATGGGAATGGTGATGATGAAGTACTTCAATAAAATAACATTAAATTCAAAAACACAACATTCAAAAGCGAATTACATGCGTTTGTTCATGAACAAATAAAACATGGCACTAAAATAAATGTACAACAATTACTTCAATGTACAAATAAATTGACCAAAACGAGAGTAGCCAGCGTGATTGACGCGTCCCAATTAAATTTGATATAAAAATTAACGAATATAAAATATTAGTCGAACTCTATAGTGGACAGAATGTGTTCAATGGTTTGAAATATTGGCAACGGTGGTACAGAATTTTAAACGGTGTTTAGAAATCGAGTAAGAAAGATGAACGCATGTGTCGACGGAGACTAATATTCGCAATCTCAAACCAAAAGATCAACTACTTATAGAACAGTCAAAAATCTCCGAAACCGAAGTGCATTTTCAAAGAATACGCATTTTCGACATTACATTACATTATATATCGAATACATTTTCATTAAGTATTTGTTTGCCTATAACAAAATTGATATACGCATATTCGAGCCTCTCGATGCCTATCGAGCCTGCTAATATTTAACAAGGCAAGACAAATATTCCGGCTAGGTGGAGTGACGATACACGCAAAGTGGCTGGCAGCGGTTGATTGCAAAGAGCTGAAGATGGAGCTCAGTGGCGTGCCATTGGAGAGGTATATATCCAGCAGTGGATGTGAATAATATGATGATGAAGAACACAAACATTGCGCTCTATCTAAATTGTACACGAATTGTACCTAAGTCGTGTGCAGAGAAAACGAGATACGTCTTAGCACATTTATATTAGGAATTGATTGTCGTTTATTATGCACGTGTACGCACGTTGATTCGCATCTCACGAGCGACAGCTTCACTGCGATCCTTGGCAGAGAGTTTAACCGAAAATAGATTTTGACTTAATCGACCTCTAAATTTAACTCTAAGTTTATAAATGTTTAACGCAAGGACGAGTGTGATAATTACCATATTTAAAATTAATATAGAGAAGGAGTGCATGGAAGTTTGAATGTTTGTTTTAGAAATACGTTAACACGTAACAACACACCTGTATTCCCCGAAGAGGTAGGCAGATGGAGTAACTATGTAATAATAATAATAATAATAATACATAGGGGCGCAAAAAGTGTGTATTTTCCAAACGCCAACTCACAGACACGTCCATACATTGTAACGGGACACACATATGTACATACAACTGATGTTTACGTTTGCAAGTACGTACACAACACCGGTCCGAAGTCCAATTCACGCACGAGCTAATGACCTCTACATTGCATTGGAATTGGACATTATTGCCATGTATCTAACACATGGTTACAGTCGCTGCGCGCTAGTTAATAACAAAATCCGTTCCTGTTTAAATTTCGAACGTTTTCCTTTTATTATTCATAACCACAAAGTCAAAGACAACACTAAGAGAAAACGGGATATGTTAGGTAAAGTCAAAGACATAGCACTAACAGACACTGTAATTTGTCAAGTTATTTTGTAACATTGGTAAAAACAAAATTGAAGTTATAGCACTGAGAAAAATGTGACCTTAAATTAAAAAAAACGGCCAGAGATCTACATTTCCATGCAGAGGCTTAACAAAATACTTCTATTATTTACATTTTAAAGATGTTTGAGTAAGCAATAGTCATGCAGACGTTGACTAACGTTAATTACCTACTCAATGTAGGACAGATTTATGTAGGTATGAAGTATGAAATTTATCTCAGATGAGTTGTCAACATATTACAATAGATGAGAGCTCAGTTAAAAGGATCCGTACAGTGTGTCTATTTACATACATTACACGTCAAAATGTTATGAAATAGATGAAAAAATAAGTATCTTGTAACACCTCAACATTAAAGACAAAGTTAAGTAAATAAAATAAATACCTTGGGACACCCAAGCAAAATTCCGAGACTGCCGAGAAACTACATATTATATATACCTACATATAAATGTGTACTACGAGTATGTAGATATTTTATGCCTACACACAGAACAAATCCTTGTTTGTCTACAACACTGACCAATTACGACTTAGCAAAAACATGAACATAGATAACATTTTGCGGAGTCCTAGTATGCTTTCTCCAGCAATGATTGCAACTTGCAGTGTGTGTAAACCTTCTAATATTTGCTGAATTTAACACAAACAATGCAATCAATTGATATCGCACAAGAGATTATAATAACACAAGTATGTAGCCGATTTTACTCGAACGCTTCGTTCCGAACGCAATATTTCAATATTTTCATGTTTGCACTGAAAGGTATGAATAGGTATGAGTAGGCATTAGGAATTATTAATTAAGTATTTCTATTTAAGAAGTCCTGTCCTGTTTAATAAGTCCTGTCATTTTTGTCGGACCAACTCTATAAAACGTAACATCACACCTGTCTTTACCAGAGATGTAGGCAAGGGCACTCCGCTACTACACTTAATACACTCTCACGCTTTATCAGTTATGGTTACGTTTTGCCATACATCGTGCACGTATCCATGCTCCAAGTCCTTACCAGAAAATAGTAATATAGATATTCGAGCGTCGAAACGATTACGTTCATAGCTGCATTCTCAGGTTATCGCGCACGGGTAGTAACGACATACGAAGAATTGACGTCATTCGGATGTGCAAAAACAACCGTCCTATTGAAGTTGTTAAAAGCGATTATTGTATTTCATAAACTGCATGGAATTAAGCGTTCTTGCATATATAAGAATGTGAAATTAGCCATTCTATAAGACAGCACGACACAATGTTTTTGTAAAAGACTTAACTTATTCATTTGTTGCATTATTTTGTATTCGAATAATAGAAAAAATATTGAATAATGCACGGTGTATGAAAAGGCTCTATTCGAAATATGATTACATAAAATTTTAAAAAATCCCCTATTAAAAGAAAGTTAGTAACGTATTCAACGTAGTATCATGCTTGTATCGACCCGAATGTGTAGGAAGAGGACAGTGATATTATATTTACATTAAAAACAAATTTTTGTATTTCCTAATTATGTTGCTAACTTACAATATGGTAGATTCAAATACTATGTACCTACATTGTTTAAATATTTTTTTAAATTGCATGTATAAAAAAAAATTTATTAGTGCATATAATAATTTTTTTATTCGTTTCTCAGGACGTTTTTATTTCAATTACAAACTGTGACAATTAGAAATAGTGGGACACACTGGTCGCATCCAGTACATTCATGTATTTATGTATAGATAAACGTTTTAAAAATCAGTTTTCAAATTTTTTAAAAACCTTCCCGTCCATGTCGGGGCGGAGTAAGAATACATTCCCCGATGCAGTGCTGGGATACAGGGTGTTGTAAGAGGCGACTAAACTCGACGCTGGCAGATCGCGGTGCGGCGCGCTCTGCGTAAGCACAGCTACATGCCCTGGACGACTATGGGCAGCAGCGTAGGCGGTGGGAGAAGCTGTGCACTGCGATCCCCAACCCACATGCCCAATGTGGGGATTATGGGCATGACCCTTCAGGGGAAGCATTAAAGTCCAGCAATAGACTGCAATAGGTGAAGATGAAAAACTTTAAAAACTTAAATGTTCACTTACCTCGTCGAGTAAAAATAGTATAGACGCAACAGCTCGTACATGACGATTAAACCGTAGCTCCAAATACTGTAACAATACAATATAATGTATATTACTAGTAGCAGCTCGTGAGTGTGGACTTGTGCCCGGTGCATGGCAACAGGCTCACTTCCAGTAATATGGGCCGTACAACTGATGAAAACTTGGAATATTACACGCCTCTGCCTACCTGTTCTGGTTAACAGAGGCGTAATGTTATGTGAAAAAATATATCGTGACAGATAAATATTTCCAAGTAAACATTGTATGTAATTTAACAACAACCAACAACAGTTGTAATTATAATGACAAAAAAATTTATATGAAATCATTCCTTATTATTACCTATACAGTGACGTTACATAACGATGAAGAATCGCGCATAATTTTTTTCTTCATGTGCACATTAAATTGAGGTACAAACGGAATGGAAAAAAATACAACAAAACATAATTCCCACAGGGATATTGCTGAGCCAAATGAAATAATTATAAATTAAAAAAAAAACATCGACCAATAATTCATTCGTATTTCTTTGCCAAACAAAAGTAAACAGTAAAAAAACTAGCGAAACATAATTTGAGCCAACATTATCTTTAGCAAACTAAAGACATAAAAGGCAGGTTGACTGTTATCGCTAGCTACCCGTCATAAAATCTCGTCGGAGGCTTTAAAGGTGATGCAAAAACATCCGACAGACGAGTGTGTTCTTACCCAGTACAGTAGCGGGACAAACGTGCCCAATAGTGGGACAAAAAAGGCGGTTCTTTAAAAGTTAAAAGTACACATAAGAAAAACATTAATGTTGTAGCATGAAATAAACTACTACATATATGTCTGTATTTATCTCTGTCAATTTGTCTCCGCGTTGACTTTTACCTGATTTAGCATTTACGAGTACTAGAGGCCTTATAAAACTGAGCTAGCTTTAAACACAG
>DWFO01001758.1:0-15034 GCA_018246595.1 Mimoniades nurscia nurscia | reverse complement strand
TTTTTTTAGCAGGAGGCGGCATTCGAGGTGGGTGTCAGTGGCTGGGGTTTCCACGTGTTCTTCTTCGATTTTTTCCCCCCCCCCCCCCCCAATTAATAAAAGCAATGTCAAGTCGGTTGTTTTGATAACAGTAAGAAGAAAAAGAGGTTACAATTTAGTTGAAACACGTTACATTGGTTTGGATTGTATTCAATTTTTTTAAATGATTTGACAGTGTGTTGTTACATGTTCAAAAATTTCAACGAGCCAGTAGGTATAATATTGATGCAATAAAGTATGTGCGTCACTAGCAATGCAAATGAAATATTTTAATAAGGTAACGCGGGAAAGAACAAAGCAACAAACATTGAGCAACTCACAAGTGACACCTAAAGCGATGGACGACTCGTTCACGCCGGCCGCATTCACCACCTCGCACCTGACTACGGCGTTATGATGTTTTCGGGTCACGTTGAAAATTATCTGAAATGTACATCGGTTAGGGCAAATTCGAACATTCATAATATGACACATGTACCAAACAGCATACGTTACTCATTATACGATTATCTTATGTAACCTACTGGACAGGTTACTGGTTACGTAACATTACGTCTCCTGCCCATAAGCGACCTCAGCCGCGAGGTGGTCAGTCTACCTTATATCAGGTAAAATTTATGCAAAAAACATGAGGTACCAATATTGATTGCAATTTCCATACCTAGTACTATACAAGCATAGTGGTTACATATAATATAATATATTAATGCTTCATTTACAATCGGTGCTGTTAGAAGGAACCTATTTTTTAAAAAGAGAGAGGAGGCAATTTGAAATTACGAAAAACATGTTACAAAATAGTAGAATTTTCGAAAACCAATTAAAATACATGGTTTCAGAGATACGACTCATTATAATTATATAACTCGAATATTATATAACACGATAAGTTCATATATATATAGTATAATAACGCTAAATGCCTCAAATGAATATCGTTAGGGACGTGAAGTACTATATTCGAGGGAGACAAGTCTTCGAAACTAGTCTTCACATAATAAAGAGGGTGACGAACGTAGAGGAAACACGAGAAGTCCGTTACGTCTTTCAATTATATACCAAGTTATATAACAGTCATACGATGTAATATCTACGTAACGTGATAACTATAATATACTATATAACATTTCCGTACTTAGTACATGGTCGTACGCAACTGAGAATCTGAATACTTAGAAGTAGGTAGTGTCTTACGTAATGGAACTTTCGAGAAGTCTACTGATGTCGGGTGTTAATTTTTCATGCACATGGTTTTTTGGTGCACCCGTGAAATATCCGAATAGGGGTCATCGCTCACTGCATAAAAAAGTGTTTTTTTTTATTTAAATCAAAATGGGCGATTTTAAAAGTTCGTTTAAGGTCAGGGAATACCTTGAATACAAATCATTTGCGGTCACAACATGTAGTTACAAAACTCAATTAACTATTACATATGTGATTTACATTATATATACATATATTCAATACATATGTAGATTATATGAATAAAAATTTGTACTCGAGCCATCCAGTTCAAACTATAATAGCTAAGTAAGAACTCAAAAAGAATGATTTTAAATTTTTATCCCTAATAAAGTAACCCGTGTCATAATGAGGCGAGTGAGCGGACAAATGAAGAACGGACAAAGAAATAATAAAATAAATAAAAATAAATATTACCTATAATCCGTTAGGAATATTGTGAAGGCATTAACTATCGTTGCAGAGAATGAATGAGTTAGAGATAAATTGACTACAATATCTGACCACTTTTTCCCCCTTTCATAAGAACCCTATTAGCCATGTGATTTAAAAACACAGATTATTAATTAATGTTCAATCTGACTGCATAACAAAAGTAAAGCTATCCATTCTGCATATTGAAATATGATGCAAAAATCTTGCGTTTGGCTACAATCCTACGCATTGGTAATTATTATAATGAAATATTAACAAAATCGCCACTGTAGTGTGTTGAGACGCTAACGTATTATCATTGTTATATTATACAGAAGACACATTACTCACATACGCTATGAGAATATTCTGCATTGAATACAAGAAACACGTTCCGAGGATGTTTTCATCTAATGAACGTTATATACGTACCTACTCGTATCTATGTACTACATTACAATATAACACACGTACGAAATACATTGCTGATATTCAAGAACCTTCCCTTATTTGTTTGTGTGTACATAAAAAAATAAATGTTTTGTAAATACTGCTGCGTATATATGTATGTACAAAAATATAATATTATATGCTTTACTATCGACGAAGTTACCATATACAACCCCAATACAAACAAATGGGTGAGGCCACCAGAGTGGAATCGTAGTTAGAGCACCGGCGTCCAGTGAAACGGGTTCAAAACTTAATTTTTCCTCACCATTTCGTCAGTGTAGTCTCCGATCACAGGGTTGTTGTTCAGGTACCACCTGTAGACTTGTGGCGGTGGGTTCGAATCCACCAAGCACTGGATCCTCGCTTCCGAGCCTTCGGGTATCTTGTCGTTGACTAGCCCCGACTTGACGGTCAACTGCAGCTTTGGGATGTATTTAACCTACAAATAAGCGACAATGTAGAGAAGTTTATTTTACAATAACTCGTATTGTACCGTTAGCAACTGCTTCTTTACTACAAGTACCTACTGCTACTAGTACTCTTACGAGTTCTGCTACTAGTGCTACTATTAATATAGCTAGTTCCACCACTGGTACCTACTATTGCTGGTACTAATACAAGTACTACTATTAATATAACTAGTTCCACCACTGGTACCTACTATTGCTGGTACTAATACTAGTATACTATTAGTACCACTGCTAGTACTGCTTCTAGTACTTTGCTAGTATTACTTCTGTACTACTACTAGTAATAACAGTCTATAACTGAGTGTATGCAACACGTCACAATGTTTATGATAAACGTTAATATGTCGATTTTCCATAAACACTACTGCAACGGGCTTGTAGGCAAAGCAGTTGTCCGCAAGTTTAATTTGTAAAGTTGCGAATGATCATTCACTTAAGTGCCCTCTGGCATTATTATAAAACAAGTTAACAAGTAATTACATACTAATAATAATTACGTCGGACAACGTCAGACATGGTCACCTGATCCTAAATTCCATAGATCCTCCGCTATGATATCTACACAACTCACAAACTATGTATTATATAAAATCTTAAAAAGATATTTACATACATAGGTAACAAATATTTCTCTTCATCCTCAACCCGTTTATAATTCCATTATTGGAAACTGGCCGCATATAATTATAAGAAATTAAAAATAATATTTGTTTCAAATGAGAATCTAACCCACGACCCTCATATGTCAAGTAATGTTCACTAACTACTGAACCGACGCGACGGAACAGACGACTATTGGCCATTATATTAATAAGATGTACCAAATGATTATATTCACATATTCAGTTTCTTATAAATAGTGGTTTGAAATTCGATCTCTCACTCCGGGTGACCGGGTTCAAATCCTAGCGCGCACCTATCAAAAATATGCGTTTTAAGTTTTAATATCACTTGCTATAACGGTGAAGGAAAACACTGTGAGGAAACCTGTACATCTTAGAGTTCATAAAAAAATTATCTAAGGCGTGTCAAGTCTGCCAACCCGGGCTTGGCCAGCGTGGCAGGCTATGGCCTTGACCCTCGCATTCTGAGAGGAGACCCATGTTCAGTGGGTCGTAAAAAGGTCGAAAAAAAAAAGACTAACGCCTAACAAATATGTAGTTAGGTAATAGGTAAAATCACAGTGATATTATAAAAGTAGTTCAAGTAGCGTTAAAACTTTAGGCTCGTTTTAAAGTCAACGGAACAGCACGTAAGAAACGACCCGTGAAGAAGTTAATTCGTTTATTTTTTATTATTAAACTAAAAAATAACTATGCGCCAACAGCGGGCTTAATATTTAACAGCATCGTCTACAGGCCAAAATTTTAGCTACGAATGCGGGGATTGGTTATGGAAAAACAAAATTGCAAGTACAGAATGTATTATCACTTTAATTTTGTCAATATATATGTACATAGTTACGCCAGGTATTTTACAGGATAGAGAGCACTGACTGTTAACATTTCTATCCTCATAAATCTAAGGGATTTGTTCTACCTTCACAAATTTCTCATATACCTACACACATTTAATTTGAATGAAACAATTTGCACATTTTTATTACACACAATAAATACATATCATACATACTATTCGCTAGTGCCGCTTAGGAGCCCGCATCCTCACTTAAATGAAATTCTAACAAACGTTCTCAAGCGGTTCAAATCCGAAACGAATAGTTTCTACCCTGAATAAACTAAACGTTGAGCCTTTGAGTTGTATTTTGGGGTTCCGTAATATAATAAATAATATACAGATAATATAAGATATATATGTGAAGATCATACCAATTGAAAACATAATTTGCTTAAATACATTTATTTTTGATTATTATGACTGCCTCGTCGGTAGAAAGGTTGCGAATGCGATTATTGATCTAGAGGTCCTGGGTTCAAATACCGGGTCATGTACTTTGGTCTTTTGTAAATATAATGTCTAGTTAAAAATTCGTACTAGTGGTTCGTAATTAAGATTAATCCCCAGTGGTAACTGGTAAAATATAATAACTGGTAAAATGTGGAAATGTACTGATCTTCTCTGCTTACCTCTTCCGGGATCATAGGTGTGATATCACGTTCCAATCATATGTATGTATCATCGTTAGCGACAGTTTAACATAAAATTTATACAATTGATTTAAATCTAATAATGAAATATTGTTATTAACTTATTTACAATAACAATAACAAGGATACAAGTATAACATATAATATAAATATGTTAAAAAATATACGGAACACTGTTAAGGTTCGCTGTGTCAAGGTTTTCTTTTTCCCATGAGACGCGGGATTATCCAAGATTCAATGCTCAAAGATTTCCTCTGTGATTCCATCTTAATGCCTCCACCGGGAGCCCCTGTTGCCTTAAAACCTATGCCTTAGTATGTACGACATTTCTTTTTGCTGAATTAACCACCAAAGTTAAAGAGGAGGGGGGGAGAAGGGGGGCGATAATGTTAATGTCTTGTTTTAGAAAGCTGATTATTCTGTAGCGTTGACGAATTTCAAAAGAATAAAACGCTTGTAACCCCTGAAGAGGTAGGCAGACAATGGACTGTTATACATTCCCACGTTCCACCAGTTACGTTTCTATCCCATCATGGAATAGGGCGTACGCCTATTGCCATACAACGGCAGAAATCCATAGTCCGAACCACCACTAGCAATTTCGACTGCAAAATCTATACTTATTTAAAACTCGGAAAACGTACCTCGGACATCTCGAACAGCAGCCGCGCTCAACAACCTCTCTACCAACGGAGCAGTTTTTTTAAAATAAATCTTAAGATATTTCCTAACATAAGTTAACTATGTTCCATTTACGAGGTCCGCCCGCTTATTTTCCCTGCACGTGGCAGCCGATCGACCGACAGACCGACCGACTCACCTCTCCATAGAACGTGACAAGAAGGTACTCAGAATTTGTCACGCGTAATCGATACAGTTCCATGAAGCCGCTCCACAGACCGTAGCTGTTGTTAGCTTTCACCGCGACTGGCCCTTTTTTCCGTTGTCAAGGAAAATGACTACCGAGTCGCTGCTCATAGGTTCGATTCCAGCTCGCGCCTGATATTCGCTTGTTTAGTACAAGTATTTGTTTTGTCTAGGATATGAACAGATCTAGGTATATAAATATATAATATATTTAGATATAATGTGCCATCCTTCTAGTTGCCATAACACAGGTCCTAGATAATTTGGAATCAAATTGGATTAGATATTTATATCAACGCTTAATACATAGCAGTATGTATTACAATGCCATTATTCCATTCCACTCGACCATTCCCACGGATCATAAACTGGGTTATGGTATAATGGACTGTGCAGCCGTAGTCGTTCACATGCTGAAAGAATAGTTTTCAAACAAACAAAACACTGGAACAATACAAAGGTCGACGAGAATCATAATGACGCTAATAATATACAGGTTTATTTATCCACACATTTCCAAACATTTCAATGTTATAGCTGAGTTTCTTATGATTTGTCAAACACCGAAGACTTTTCACTAAGCTCATGTAATATAATCTTTATTAACTGGCCCGTTGGTGTAGTGGTTGGTGAACCTGACTGTTGCGCCGACGGTCGTGGGTTCGATTACCACCCAGAAAAAATATTTGTGTAATGAGCACAAGTATTTGTCTTGTGGCTGGGTGTAAAACAAAATCTATTTACGTATATATTTATATGTATAGATATATGTAGTTTATCAGCCGTCTGGTTGCCATGCCACAAGCTCTCTTAACGCTTACTTTGGGGTCAGATGGCCGTGTGTGGAGATGTCCCAAGATATTATTATTATTATTATTTGTACAACTCCGAAATACTTAATATTGAGTATACTAACCTCGATTAGAACAGTTGCCATCCTGTACGCGCGGTCCGCGGTGTTTTGGGCTTGACACGTTATGGTCTGGTTGTGGTGCGTCTTGTTAGGAAGTAACCTTAACACTGACCTGTTGTGAAACGTTTTTAGTTAAACGGCATTCTTAACAATTAAATAACAATGTTAATGGTTGGTAGAAATGATAACAAATAGGTATGTAGTGGATTAATAATCAAAAACAAAAAAGGGGTTATTTATATACGGGATGTTTTAAATGTCATCCCTGTTGCTGACGAAATAACGGAGTTGAGATTGGCATGATATGGTCACGTAATGCGGGTATTAATACACCATCTCGGGATGTGTACTTTTCTTAGTGTAGCGGTTTGCAAAATGATCTTTAACAAAGTTGTGAATCATAAACTACATATTTAATACACTATAGACTACTAAACGTTACATAATAACATTTTCCGCCCAATAGCATTTGCAGTCAGCCGCAAAAGATGAAATGATTACGTAGATAAATACAACTGAAGCTAAATACCATTCAACTTTATATTTGAGCGTACTCAACTTTCATTGCAACTCTAACAATGTATATTAAGCTAAATCTACCTAAATTTAACATGTGACTACTGTAATTAGATAATTCATGAAGTTTTATAACAAGTTAAATGAAAAATGGACATTGCTATACAAATATCTACGTTATTGATCTGTTATAGTATAATTTCCAACACAGTTCTTTTAAGAAACAGTAGATAAGGCATCTAATTCGATAATTTACTTTTAAAATATTTCTTTTATTTTCATTCTAGACATTCAATGTACACTTTTATATCATTACATCTATCGCAATGTATAATTATATTATCGCAATGTATATTTATCTTTATTACATTAGGGCAATCATTTTATGACGTTACCGACAGGAAATTCAACATATGATAACAAAACTGTCTAAATGCCCAGTTAAGAACTATTTAACATCCCCGATATTTCGGATGATAACATACCTACTAGTTTATTTCCATGTAAACCGATGAACAATATAGCAAACCTGATATGCCTATATTCAAAACTTCCAGTTATGTAAAAAATAAAAGAAAAAACTAATATAATCAAATTACATTCGCAAAGTTTATATGTATTAAGGCTTCCTACAAAGCAAATCTAAGCCCACACAAATATTAGGAGTCAATGAAATAAATAAATCAAAAACGAAACTGGAATTGCGTTAATACTCTTTGAGAACTAGATCCGCTGCGCTCATAATATGAATGTGAAAAGCCTATCTGAATTTGTTTCAATGATGCGAAGCAATTAGTGAAGTGAAGTAGGCTAGGTGCTCGGGTTGTTGAATAAATATTCGCTGCGGAAACAGATATCAGACAAACATCAGCCACTTAGTAAAATGGTATCTAAATATTAAAGCTTTCAAATAAATTTGGTTGTAATTAATTTTCCTTTATTAAAAAAAACTAGCTAACACTCCATACTTGAATCTAAAGTTTAAATTTTATCATAATGCGTAGAATATTTTGCCCCTTTCCAATCATCATATAAGACTATGTTTGCTGTTTTTTATGAGCCATTTGATTTAATAGATTTTATTGCCAATCATTAAAAACTTACCTAGTTTTGAATCTCTGTTCATCTGGTAACATTTCAACTTCGCTGCGAACGTTCTTCGCTATCACCACCTGGTTGCCATCGACCCACGTGATCTGAAACAATGCAATTATGAAACAGAAATTTCTGGAGGAGAATTTAGTGTGACCTTTAATAATTATTACTGCCTTAAATATGTATAGTTACATAATATTACGCCTGTGCATCCCCGATGGGCTCTAGTTACTCGTTTGATTGGACAGTTTTAATTATCGTTAATTTAATACCATATAGCAATGATAGCGTAATGGCTTAGAAGTTGTTTCAGGCGGTTAAATTAATCAATATATTTGTATAAAATTTAATGAAGCTGATTTAATTAAGGTCGAGTCCATTACGGGGTAATAAAAAAGCACCAAGTCCGAAACGTCGTCGTTCTTACTGACCTGGACTTTTCATTATAGTCATATTTTCATAAAATATTTGAAGTTCATCTGAATTTTTGTTTCACGTCATTTAACAATTGCTCTTACAATTTTTTTAGTGTAGGTATTTATATATTTGTTAACAGGTACCTCGGCAGCCGGTTTGCCCCCTTCGGAAACGCATTCGATATCCAGGACCTTGCCTTCGGTCGCGTCAATGAAGGCGCCTTGAACTATCCTCGGCGGGTCAGGCGCGACCAGCACAGTAAGCTGAGCGTATCGCGAACGAATTGGAGGTTCCCCTGTTAGTTAAAAATGTTCCTGTGTACCAATCTGGCGAATCAATGAATTTATTGTACCTAATTTTTTTTTTTTAAGTATCGTTAAAAATAAAAATCCATTAGTTAATATTCCAAAACAAGTAAGTTAATTTCATGTTACTCAATAAAAGTTATTCATATCTCAGACACAATACTTACAATCACACACATATTTTCAATATTTATTGACATGAAAAAGGATCGTGAAAACTACTCAAGAATACGGAAAAACATACTAATTAAAAAAATTGGGAATTTTATTAGCACAAAGTTTACACATATGTATATATATGCACTTATCCTCATTTTATATAAATAAAACTGACAAAAATAACAACAAAACAATAATGGGCACTTACCATTCAACCCCGAGCTAACTTGGCACTGGTATATGCCGTCATCGTCCAATGTGACGTGTTGAATGTCGAGGGAGTAATCGCCTGAATTGAAAAATGTCGTTGTTACCCACATACATATACATATAAAAATAAACAAGGTGTTGCACTAACGTATATGTATGATTCACATGTGAAATTTTTGTCACACCATCACGCTGGGTGTTACGGGGTAGGCAGAGAGAACGGACCGCCAAATATCTCTATCCGGAACGACCTGTGGTGCTTCTTCTACATTGAGCGCTCTGGCCGTACACGCTCTCCGGTTTCGGAGATTACTGGCCACGTTATAATTTTAAACATCATTATCATCGGCGTAGACATAAGCCTCTCATCTCTTCGTATCCAGTCGCTGCCAGCCACTTTGCATACATCTTCGCTCCACCTAGCTAGAAAACATCCTACGCTACATTCGCCAAACATAATAGAACGTAATTAAATTTTATCCTTCAACATACGAGCTTTCGTCCAATCGTAAACTTATGGGTTTCCGGCGCTATGATTACTAAATTATAAGTTACCGTTGAAGCTGTAGCTGATATGGAAGCTACTCGTAATTCGAGTTAATCATTTTGTAGCCATCGTAAAGTGAAACTTCTCAAGTAACATTCTCAAGGGAAATTGTGGCGAATCATGTAAAGAAATTCATGTATTTCAAGATATTTGTGATATTAAAAATAAATAATTAGATATAGATATTTTAGTACCTAATTAGTGAACCGTCTCGGATGTACCATCGTCTATAAACTGATTAAGAGGTGCGCAATATCTACTGAGCGGGATCTAATGAAACGTCTTTACGCATTCGAAATAATTTGATATTTTAGTGTGCATTTGAATTTGGAATCGTTCTTTTTATGACCAATTAAAACTTGTCTAAGACTTGTTTACCAATGACCTGTAATCTTTCCCAGTACACATTGGACATTATAAAGTCCAGGCCAATTCGCGCGCTGCATGCCCATGATCGGCTCCAGCGGTATCCGTGCTTATAGTTATGAAGCTAAATTATTGTTTCTAATAAAACGAAAGCCTACAATAGCATTACTTTTAAATTCTTGAAGGATAAAACTCGTGAATAACAGGACACTATACACATAATGACATCACACCGGCATGTCCACGAAGCGATAGGCAGAGGAGTGTAGTGTAGTGACGTTTTACTAGTCACGCTATACATACGTGGAATTCCCATTCCACGTATGTATGTATTTTCCATGTATGTATTTTCATGGCCATCAGCAATAGAAACGCCGGGAGGCGAAAATTTCATTAACAATAATATACAATGTACAAATTGTAAATTCTTTTTGCCTACATTCAGTGGTAAATGAACGCAATGGAATAGCCCTGGATGGATTAACTTGTTTTTCTATTGATTTTCCTTCATTGTCCTTAGTACATTTTCGTCTATTTCTATTTATCCGTTCAAAGCGCTTCTTTAAGAAACTTTGAGGTTATGCAAATTAATCATAGAGGGCGTATAGGCTTTCTGACCACCCTTTATCTACGAGGGTTTACATCTAGTGAACCCGCTCTTAATATTTTAGTTGCATTCTCAAGTTTTTCTCTAACTACGAAACGGAAATGGGTGGTAGTAAAAAATTATAAAGTAATCATTATGCAGAGACATTATGCACTATTTTATTTTATCTATGTACTAAGTAGGTACATGTTTCGTTTTATTTTCCTCTACATTGAAGTGAAATCTCTTTTTGCCACAGATTGTATTATAGTGTTAGACGAACGGTCTTTATATATATATACATCATCATTTCCCACCACTAATGCCCACAGCTGGACATAAGCAGTCCCCAAACATAGCCACACGTCATCTACCTTTTAGACCCATCAGTATACCTACCGTTCAGTACGAACTATTTTATATATAGCGATTTACATAAAATAGTTTGAGAAACTAATATGTGGGTATAAAATATGTAGAACGCATTTAGTGCGCGTTGAAAACGCTGTCGTAAACACATCGCGGGAAACAATAACGTAAACTGGACTAAAATGTATCAAACAAACATCATTTTCAATTTTGTTCTTATGGGAGATATTGAAAATTTATTGATTTGTTAAGTGCAATGTGAAAATTGTTAACACATTTGAAACTCGTTTCAAATTGTTTTCTGTACACAACCAACACTGCTGTGAATGGAATGTTACGTGAGTAAAATTTTCAGACATAGAGATCTTGATTGAAATGTCGCTCACGCCAGTCAAAAGATAAGCTCTAAGCCTAGCAGTGGAAACGTAATGATTTGCAGTTATGTTATTACATTATACTTTAAGTACTCGTATATTATATAACATGCGATCCTGAAATTTCGGAACGAAAAATTTAAGCAGAATGATTCAAAATAAGCGAACCGGCAGTCATTAATGCGGTCATAGTCATTAATGATAGTGATTTGAAGCCGACCTCACAGATCGGGAGCCCTCACGACGTCTTCACGAAAATGTGCATTTTAAAATTAAATATCACTTGATATAACGGTGAAAAAAAACATCGTGAGGAAACCTGCACACCTTAGAATTGTCAAAAAAAAAATGCTCTCCAAGGCACTTGTAGTCTTAACCCTCTCATTTTGAGAAGAAGTCGGTATAACAACAAGTAAAAAAAATCGAAGCGTCAAACATAATTCACACCGTCTTTGGACGCGTAAAGAACATTCATAATCGATGTTCTGACGTTTCAGCCAACTTTCGCACGGCCAATGACCCGTTGCGTAAAACCTAATAATAAATTCCGTTTCAAACAGTGGCCAGAGTGGCAACGTAATTACGAGTGCGGATGGAATAATAGAAATATCTGGCCGGCCAGTTCTGAGAGAGAGGCGAGTATTTATACGGGCGGACCATAATGTAATTCTATTTTTTACCCCCTCCATCCCATTATGCTTCTGTGAAAAAAGCACCAATGTCTCTACCAGCGCTATAACGGCCAATGGCAAACGAATCACAAGCTGAATACAGCGTTGTTACAAAGTTCTTAGTGGCCGTAATAACACATGTCTGGAAGATTAATACGCGCCCGTACATTTATACCACATTGACAAAGCTACGACGCGCTTAGGAAGGTTCCGAATACGGGAGAGCTGTGAAAGTTAGTTACGCAAATGGAACGATGATACCATTGATACAATATTATATGGCCACCTTATGTGGCTTTGTTTCGTAACATCACGCCTGTAATCCACGAAGAGGTAGGCAGAGGAATGTAGAAACACTTCCACGTTATACCAGTTACGTTTAGTTTCCACTGTGAAGTACATGGTGAGCCTATTGCTTTATACCGGGCACATTTCCTGACTACTCCGAGATAGATATTGAGAGTTGATACCATTGATACGAAAGTATATATGTATATCTACCTTATATAGCTTTGTTTGCTTTTTATTATTACGATACAACGCTGTATACATTTTTAGTAAAATTATACTCAAAATGTCATCAAAATCAACTCCCGAAGAACACTTCTTGACCGTCAATACGCCACACTCCACAAGAACTTTCCACTGCCAAGGAATGGCCCGAACAGCTCAAGTAACTTCGCACTCCAAACTTCACACCCGTAAGATACGATGACCCATTCTCAAAAGATAAAATTTATTACTTGTCTGCAAAGAAACATAAAAAAAAGAAAATATAAAATCAAATATTGATATACCAACGCAAACTTTCCACTCTACAAATACATATCTTCAACCTCCATACTTCATCGAAGAAATATTCTCTAGAGCTTTCGCCTCGCGCTTTAAGAGCTTGCGAATTCGTAAGAAAGAATACATACTATGCATTACTTTAAATAAATCATAGATCATATTTTTTGTTACATATAATGCTTTCAGCGAATATGAGTCAGACCCTATATTAGTATTTAGTAGTGATATCGGATGTATGCTATTTTATTATTTATATAAATATAGTTTTTATTACGCCTAGTTGTTTATCCCCTTAGAGTGATGGGGGTACGATTCATTCGCTCTTGAGGCGTGACTCTACAAAGTTTTATGATACATATATTAATATTAAATTTCATTCGTGCTAACAGTGAAAAATATCGCGAGCAAAACTGCACACCTAAGATTTTTCTATCGTGTTTTCTTAAACGTGTGAAGCCTGCCATCAGTTCTTTATCAGTACTGTATTCTTTTCTTTTTTATTCCAATAACCTTTATGATTCCTAGAGAATAAACTGTTACAATAATGAAAGGATTTACGATAACAATTTACGTCCGTGAGTGAACCGTGCAAGTAGACTGTACTGGAAATGGCAAATAACTCGCCGCCTCGTCGCCCTACGTTTAAAAACGAGTAACATGTAAGCTACAATATCTATAACCCATATTTGTAATATAAAGAACAGTGTTCTATATAAAATTGTAACAGCTTTGTTGCCGGAATCAGTGGAAATCTTACTCGTAGTTTTTAATGCCCCTATGTTAAAACATAGTGAATCTTACATCAGTAATAGCTTCGCTCCTACGCGCATTTCACGCGTTGATAGCTATCTAAAGCAGATACCTAACCGTATTACACATCGTGCCAGGGCTGGCACTAAATTAATACCAAGCTTCAATTAAATTTAATAAATAAGTGGGAGTGTCCTACAATCCTCTGTTTACCTCTTCAAGGATTACCGACGTAATGATTTCTTTTTAATAAACCTAATAAAAAGTCAGACGGGCCACTTGATGGTAAGCGGTCGCCGTCGTTTATGGACATGAGCAACATCAGACGCACTGCCACTGCCATGCCGGCTTTGAAGGAGAGCTTTTCCAGGCCTTTCTTGCAGAACCCCATGTCATAGCGCTCCGGGAATACCTCAGAAGGAAGCTCATTCTACATTTCTCATGCCCGTGGCAAAAACAAGCGCGCAAACCGAACCGTGGAGGACCGCCACGTATTCAGTTGATGTGGATGGAACTTCATCCTTAGGCGAGTGGTGCAGAGGAGGAAAGATGATAGGGGCACCAAAGTAAAAGTTCTTCAGCTTTTTTTATAATTGAATGCGACAATAACTTTGCTTGACTACTGAGCAAATCTTCGCATCAAAACCGCCGGATCAATGTGATGTGAAGATAGCTTGATGGTTACTTACACATTTTTAAAGAAACCCCCATAGAGTGAAACTTAAAATAGTGCTAATTTTAAAGTTCAGGGCTACCGGATTTATATTTAATTATTCAAACAGTATTATTCATTCATTAAAAACAATTATATCTGAACTGCAATTTTTAATCAAAATACTTTCCTACCCAATACCTCTATTATGTTATTAGATTAACGATACCGGTAACACAAGAGACACAAAGAGTTAAAAGAGTCTTAACAAGTAATACAAAAGAAAGTTTTAATTGAAGCTGAAACTTTTGTAACTGTAACAAATACTTTTTTAATGATTAAACATTTTATCTGATAGTGAAGTACCTATTGAATTGAATTCTGTTTAAATGTAGATCTGTTGAAGATAACTAATATAATACATTGTCTATGCGAATGTTTTTAGACATCTATCAATTGATGTTTCTTAGCGTTCTGATCACCACAGCATAAACTCTGCCTCGTTTTGGATTCATTAGCCATTTTTAAGTTATGCCAATATAATGTGAATGTGTAGCATTGTGTAGTTTTCGAATTATTATTTTACAATGCGCTAAGGCAAGTACGGAGTTACTTTTTATTAAGGTAAAAAAAAAGTGTGTAGTCTAGTAGTGGCTCGGAGTCTGGATATGTGCCCGGTATATGGCAATAGGCTCACCACCTATTCCATCGTGGGACTT
>DWFO01001757.1:0-15039 GCA_018246595.1 Mimoniades nurscia nurscia | reverse complement strand
AGTATAAGAAACTACAAAAATACTGCCTGATAGTATTTTTTTTCCTAAACACCGCAATACCAACTTTAATTTAAAATGTTATATAGAAAACGAGGAAAAAAATATTTGCTGAACCAAAAAATAGTCCGAACTTACCCTAACATACTCTATAGCTCTTTGGCGATGCACACAGACTATCTTACAATTTACCTAATGTAAACGCTAATGAATAATGTAGAAAGGAATGTGCGCCGAAACTGCAAGAGTTGGTATTCTGTTCAAATAATATCACTATCTCTCTCATTCATCGATAGCATCTAACGTTAATATAATATAATGCATGTTAATAGTATGGTCACTATTCATCATATATCATTATTACTTTGGGAATATTTGGGAGTTGTTCCAATATAGTTCTTCATTTATTATTAATTATGTTATCAATATATCAATTAGATAATTCCCAAACAGAAGATACATTGTTCTCGCCCGGATTCCCGAGTCAGGGGAAAGAGTTGTCAAAGTTTAACAAGATAGCAACAGATAGGACAGGTTGCTAGAGCCAGCACGTCAAGCATTGGCGTACGGCCAGAATCTCACCCAAGTACGGCACAGGTTCATTAGGGCCCGTTGAGAGTCCTAAATCAATTTGTAACGAGGTCTCGTTATTTCAAGTGTTATGAAAAGAAAAATATATTTTTATGGGAGATAAGAGACGATATTTTTTTAGATATAGAAAACACAATGTGTGACAATTGGGATATCCTCAGAAAGACAAGTCGCACAATTAATGACGTACTCAGCATGTTTTTGTTAAGCGTAGAGAAGCACTACCCACACAAGCAGGCAGTAACCGTCACGAGTGGTCGCGGCCGCTCATGGGCTTCATCAGCAATAGGAAGAGGACAGTCACTAATTAATAAGCAAGGCGAAGTTAGAACTTACACAAAAACAATTAATACGATAATGTCACTTACAAAACATTAACGACTTAAAGTACATATAAGAGTAGCAAATAAACAGTAGCTCTATGACAGTGCGTCATACAAAGGGCTTCACGATCTTCTTTTCCGATCAGGTGTACACTGACCGGCTTGTCCGGGCGAGGCAACGGTGGGTATGACGAGGTCGCGCCACCGCTTCACCAGCACCTTGGCGCGGCGCGCGAGCGTCGGGTCTGTTGTCTTTCGGCGCAGTTCGTTCACATGCTTGCCGAGTCTGGTGGTCTGCAATAATGTACCATATGCGGTTAATGTAACGTTCATATTGTAGTCTTTTTAATTCATTAACAATCGCCACTGAGAAGTCATCCTCATCAATTCTTAGCGCGCTACTGTTGATTATTCTTCCAGCATGCGAAGGGTTAGGGCTATAGTTCGCTACGCTGGCCTAGCCCACTGTGGATTGGTCTAAATAATAACGTGACATCACGCCTGCCATTCCCGAAAAGGTGGGCAGAGGAATGTAGAACACTCCCACGTCTCACTAGTTACGTTTACGTCCCACTATGGAATAGGTGGTGAGCCTATTGCCATGCATCGGGCACATATCCGGACTTCGAGCCATTACTAGTAAATCTAGATTAGAAAATTTAGTATTGCCCGACCCGGGAATCGAACCCAGGGCCTCTCGTTCGGCAGTCGCACTTGCAACCAACACGACCAACGATGCAGTCAAAATAATAACAATAAATTGTTATATTATATATTATAGCATATTGTAAAAGGATGTTACAATAATAGTAAAGCATGCCTTAAATTAATATGCAACACATTATGATGCAGTGTTGTTTTTATTTATAAGCTGTTTATTTAGGGACCATTTAGACCAGTGTGGGAATGTTCTAACATTTATTTCCCAACATAATAGGCATGTCTTGTGGCGCCATGAGACCATTTATTAAAGACAGGAAACGGTTACTTTGCTCACACATATTCATCGTTTATTCACATACCATACATTCACATTTTTATAAATTCATTTCGTCAATAGACTGATGAAGTGATCAAAGCGACTCCCCTAGAAACTACTTAAACCAATGGACCGATATCCTTTGATGATAATTATGACCATAGTTTCCAAATTAATAATAATGTCAGAATAATCTGACAGTGTTAATGTGGTAAGTAATGAATTGAAAATTAAGTGAATATAAAAATTACCTCCAACAACTCTTTTGTGATATTGAATTTCTCCAGAATGGATATGATTTCGTTGACAGCCTGCATGTCGACCACCTGCAATTAAAACAATGCTATGTTATTATACAAGTATTTTTTTCTACACATTCTCGGATGTGAAACAAATATCTTGGGTTTTAATCTTATATTAGAGGCTAGGATTTTCATGAACTTTTTCTATCCTTAAAGCAGTTATGTGCTTGAGGTCAATTATTCGTAATAACTTAAGACTAATATAAGCTAACATCAATAAATCAATTTGATTATCTTTTTGGAACATTTCATAGGGATATTGAAAGTATAAACATAAACTGTCCCTATAAACAAACCGAAATTGATACGATTTATAACAGGAATTCTGAATACATTGTATATGTGAAATAGGTCATCTATCTGTAAAGCAGCCTGAGCAAGCTAGTGACAAAGCCTAAAATTAAATCTAAACTATTATTAGATATTTGACTTTATGACCAATTGAGCAAAATTGAGTATTAATATGACCATAATCCAGGAAATCTGTATATAATAGGTAATATCTAGAGCAATATGATTATTATCATTGGAAAACAGAATCACTTACAGATAATAGAAACTCGAAATGTTTATGAAGATTACCAAACACATTAAAAGTTAAGCAACTGTGACAAATCTATAGATTTTCAGGCCTCAATAGTGTGCTTTCCTTGACTGGTATAAACAGTATTAGGCAATGTGTAGTGGAAATTATAAAAGATATTACATCAGACATACAATTTTGAATTGAAGGTTGAAAAATGAAACATCCAGGAATCAAACAGCAATGTGTGTTGTAGTGTTTTAAAGCATACAAATATTTCCATAATTACTATTGAAACTATTTATTGTATGTATTGGAATCAATATACAGGAAAAAAATTCCGGCAATTACTGCAGGAAAATTTTACATGACAATATTTTGTTACATATGATGATGAAAAGGTTAAAAATTATAATACCATCCTTCTTATAAAATAGGTACCTAGTTAATAAGAAAGGGTTTGAACCTCAAGGACAAGTATAATGTATATGTACATATAATGCAATAAATATATTATTATTATTATTAAGTTTATACTGCACATTTCACAATGGGGGGATGTAACAATCTCTAGCAACACTCTTTAAAGGTGAACAATTGCTGATAGTGAGAAATGGTGGTAGGCAACATGAATACAGAAAAAAAAAGAATAAACACATGTGTTTTATGTACTTATACAGTGTTTTAAAATTTCAATTCAATACCATTTCTTTACCATAATAATTTACGTAAACGTAACTAACCAAATGTGAGAGTGTACTGCACTCATTTGGCTACCTATTCGGGGATTACAGTCGCAATGTTACGTTTTTGTGAAGCAGAATTATATTTGACTAGTAATGGAAAAACTGATTATAGTCTTGATTTTAACATTTAATTCTGAATAAGTTTTCTGTTAATTGACATATAGGCTATAATTTAATTAATTTAAAATGAGTGTTCTAATTCGTATACTGTAGGTACTAAAATTTGTTATATATATGGTATTAAAAACTAAGTGTTAAGAATAGAACAATTAATTAATTTTTCAAAAATCTTTTAAGGTAACAAACTAGAGAAAACCTTCAAATCGACAAATAAAACGCAAAATACCATTTCCATGTAACACAGGCTGTTGTTCAGTTTATTGTTCCAATGCATTTTACGACCCTTTTTCAATCAATGCATAGAGCGTTAAAAACGTAAAACATTTGAATCAACTTCCATCTACTACATTTGAAGTTTGAGTAGTAAATTTTTTAAGAGAACTGTGATGATTAAATATTGATAATAAATCTTAATTTGCATAGAAGGTTTAAGAGAAAGTCCATAGATAAAATATTTCTACTGTTTAACTCTGACAAAAACTAAACACTCCATATTTCATTAAAATCAGCACATTTCGAATGGTCAATAAACCTACAATTAGACAATAAATTCAAAGAATCATATAAGAAAAACAATAGGTTTTAAGGCAATATATTGTAGTGTTACTACATGACATATAGTAATAGTTAATTACTTTAGCAAAGAATTGCTTGATTTTCTTCTCAACTTCTTAATCTTATTTTGACTGAACTGTAGGACTGAGAAGAGGTGCAGAGGAATCAAAATCACATTTGGTGTCTATCTAGGAAAGTTATTTTTGTGTTGAGCATGAATATATGTTGTGTCTGAGTGAAAATTACTCATGTAAGCCCTTGGACATTTATTGAGTAGGTTTATCTATACTAGCATCAAAATTAACAAATTATGTATTTAAATAGCATCAGTTATTACTCAATGTTAATTATCTATAGGCACTAAAAAAAATTATGAAATCTATGAATACAAAACATAGGCACAGAATTTTTTATTATTATTATTGCTACAGATTATGTACCTGATACAGATTTCAAATATATAAAAAGTAACTTCACGCCTGTAATCCCCGAAGAGGTAGGCAGAGGAATGTAGAACTTTCCCACGTTTCACCAGTTACTTTTAAGTCCCACGATGGAATAGGTGGTGAGCCTATTGCCATATACCTATTCAAATATATATTTTTCGAAATGCTTTTGTTTTGTTTCACTGCCTAGTTGGTTACAAACCGACAGCAGAATTGGAGGTCCTGGGTTCAAATCCAGGGTTGAGCACTACTGGACTTTTCTAACTTAGGTTTTCTAGTAGTGGCTCAGACTCTGGTTATGTGCCTGGTGTGTAGCAATAGGCTCACCACCTATTCCATAGTGGTACATACACTTAACTGGTGAGGTGTACTACTAAGTGTACTACATTACTCTGCCTATCTCTTCGGTGATTACAGGCGTGATATTACGCTTTTTTTTTCAAAATTGTTTTTTATCGTAAAAGTTACTGGTGAAATATATAAATGTACAACATTCCTCTTGCTACCTCTTCAAAGATTACATTGTTCTTTTATTTATTATCATACAAAAACGAATTAACGTCTTTTTTATAAATTTGTTATGGTGATAACTGTTTATCAGAGTTAAGATAGAACTAGCTATTTCTATCACAACTAGTTCTAGACACATATTGGACTAACTATCATTAAATTAATCAAGAAATGAAGACTTTTAGGATAATATTATTTCTATGAAACTAGTTTAAATATTGTAACAACAATACCATACAGTCAAGAAAACATCTATGAAAGAAATAAATACAAGGAACTTCAATACAAACCAATTATTTGTTTTGATAAGAGTTATGATAATGAAAATGACAATCATAATCAACACTAGGAAATTGATGAATAAAGTGACATTTTGGAAGCAGCAAAGTAGCAAATGGTTGATTCAAATTAACATGGGTCTAATCTTGTTTTGGTCACCAAGTGTGAAAGCTCTCAGAGAAAATACTGTTACTGCAAGGAATAGATCATTAGAAAAATGGGCAGTGTTACCAAGCAAACTTTTTTAACAGTAGATTTGCTGTTTTACACTTGTATCAATTTATCATGTTTCATTATTAAATTTTACTGTTTTTAACTAGCGCCATCTTTAACATCTTACAAATATAATTTTGATTAGCAAAGATGAATGGTACTAGATGTCAGTGTGTACGCTTATTGAAGTTTGAGGGAATTCCCAGCCACACAACCGTGTCCATGTCTATCATAGACCATGTAGTTTTATGAACGGGGAATTGCCTGTGAATGAATTTACTTTAACATCAACTTATTCAATAATTACTCACTTACCTCTGTTATGTCTAATAATAATAAATAGAAGAGTAATGTGGTCATTTAAGTATTATACAGTATACAGCATCTTTATGACCATGAGCAATAATCCATCAATAGAAAACAGTCCTCCTAAATATTCATTTTTTTTTTATAATTAAATAACCTAAAATAGCGTGTTTTGTACTCAGTTTTCAATATAAAATATTATCTCTTACAATATGAAATCTGGCTTGATTTTAAACAGACAGTAAATCTTGTTTTGTATAAACTGATTTAATATTTTCTGCTGTTTTTTAAGTGGCAATTTGTTGCTTTTTTGTCTTATTGGGGTTGGCAACACTGGGAAGGGGAATGGTTTATAGCTTGCAATTAAATGATTTAGTAAAGCCACATGCTACACTAGACTTCATTAAACACTTTTTAACAAGCTGCATTTGTTAACTTTTTCAGTTCTAATTAACTGCAAGTACATTTACAGTATGTATTTATGTTTAGATTGTAACCATACAGGTGAAGTATTGTGCCAGTGATGACATTAGGGTGGGACAAAGTTTTGAATTGTGTAGGTAATGATTATAAAGGACACACACAGTTATAAAGGACAGGAAACAGTTACAACAATACGGAAATGTTTTTGATGGACTTAAGATGTTAGGCATATACATACCTCAAGAACTTATTCTTTAAGACAATAAGAAATTTTATTAGTATTTTAAGTAGTGTTTAAAATTTGTACTCAACATTAATAAGTTCAATTTATAATAATGTAAAATCAGACATGTAATACCTAAGGGTGTAGGCCAAGGATTGTAGTACACTCCCACATTTGACCAGTTACGTTTATGTAAATGTAACATCACACCTGTCATCCCCAAAGAGGTATACAGAGGAATGTTGAAAACTCCCACAATTTACCAGTTATGTTTATGTCCCCATATGGAATAGGTCCCACCCCACTATAGTTAAGTTTATGTACCACCATGAAATGGGTAGTGATCCTATTTCCATGCACCTTGCTTAATTCCAAACTTCAAGTGACTACTAGAAATATTGACAAGATAATATTTTACAGAAATTCAACAGTATCTGACCTGAGAATCAAACCCAGGCCCTCTCGATCAGTATCCTTGCTTGCAACCACCCAACCAACAAGGTAGTCAGTTTATAATAATTTAGCAGACAGTATAGATTCCGCAGACTTATAATAAATTGAATATCATACTTTATATCAAACACAATTTCAAATCTCACATCACCTACTAACAAGTGAAAATAGTCAAGAGATGTAGCTAAAGGCTCACTATATTTTACTTAATGGATTCCTATCAAAATTCAATCCCAAGCTTGTGTGTGTGTGTGTAGATAAGTAAACAAGTAGGAAACAGTCATAAGTGCTTTTACTATCCTCGGACATTGTCAATCAACTTGTAAAAGTACCATAAATTACAAATGTTATGTAGTTAGTATTAGTTGGTGGTAATACTATCAGATACAAACCACTACTAACAGTTATTGCTACTAAGAGGTCACATAGATAAGACTACTACACTTAACAGGACCACATGAATAACATTACTGTTAGAACTATTAGAACATGTTACTATGTGTGTGGATGTTGTAATACAATAGAAACAGAACCTCTCCAGAAGAAATTGTTACAAGTATCTGAAAGGGGGTGTGCATGTATGAACAGAGTGATAAATGTTGAAGAAGCATTGAGGTCTGAAGAATAGAGATATTGGGCAGTGCATGCTCTCTGCCTATGTATGTTTGTACCAGAACATCTTATCTTAAAGTATATGCTTTGAACATATCAAATCAAAAAGCTACAACACTATCAATCTGATGTAGCATGGGTATTGAAATCCCTGATGCCTCATATCTTTTTAGAACATTTCTTAATGCTGGGAACAGTTTTGGATGATACTCAATATTGCATGTGAGTATGTGCATGAGTGTTCACATGAGCATGTGAGGTACAGTGTAGTAAAATAAAAGAAAATATAAGAATATCTGTACTTCCCAATATGTAATTTTACTAACTGGAGATTATAATGTGATTTAATGCTAAGTCTAACAATGTATAATTATTCTAACTACTATCAAAAAAAGCTAACCAAAAAGTTGTCAGCTCGGACAAGCTTACTTGTTGCTTAGTGCTTTACTGAACAGTAGAATTTCACCATATTATTGTGTAAATGTGACTGAGTGTGTATGCATCAGTTACTGATGATTTATACTTTCAATACACTACATGTGGCTTCAGAGAACGGCCACTCTCGGTTATGTACATGTTTTAAATATACAGAACTTTTATGTGGATATGGAATGGTATGACTCATGATGATCTTATACCTCACATGGTTCTTGTTGGAACCACATAGACTTTGTGATGTGCTAATTATGATTAGACACAAATTAGTGCTAAAGACCACATTGATTTTTACAGGATTGAGTTTTCTACGATTATTCGTTGAAATACGGAAACAGTTTTGGAGAGAATAATGTTAAAAATATAAATATGCATATAGTGTTTGTTAAGCAAGTTACAAGAATATGATATTTTATAGTGAAAAATGTTCTATGGGACCTACCCTGTAAGGTACATGAGGTTAAGATATGTATGTAAAATTTTTCTAAATTACATTGTTTTGTTTCTTAATAGTTTTATCCTATTAAAAATGATTACTTGTAGTAAGAGTAAATTATTTAACAACAAAAGTTACTTAGAAACAAATTTAATACTATGTTCAGCTACCGAAATAGTAATATAAGTTCAGTATAAAAATTTCTTGATGCCTTCCTAAAAATCGCACCAGGATGCTAAATTGTTACGAAAACTCCACTGACCTGATATTGCACCACCAAAAATGAACAAAATAGTTAAGTAACATCTCTGATCTGCAACAAATAGAGTGCCGACAGCCGTGTGAACATGAGGTGCACTCATACTGCCGCCGACTGCATCTCACAAGTCTCAAAATGTTGAGACGTACAAAAAAACACATTTCCCCTTTTTTATCAGTAATCCGAGTTTACAGATTCAACCTGACGAAAATCTACGGGAAAGGTCGCGCGTGGCACAATTCCATACTTTCACATTGCAAAACATTTGGCACTAGGGACGGAGGGACGAGAGGAGCGCTGACGACGTCAGTGGCCCCGTACATCGCACTTCACGCTCACGTATCCCCACACAGACATCACATTTTCAACACGTATCTCGCTTTATTCGTTATCCAGCCTCTCTAAGAAGACCTGTTACGTTTTTGCCACGGCAAATTACACTAGGAAACTTCGAGGCAACCTCCAAGAGGCGGAATCGCAACTCGAATCGGGTGTCACAGGCTCGTGTGGACCGTTTCCGTATCTCAAACTCGCTTATCGGACTTAGAATCTTCAAAACTCGGAAACTTACATTGTAATTGTTATCCAACGCATTCAGAAGTCGATTACTGAGCTCATGAGCGTTATTACTCATTTATAAACGAAAATATTTAACTAAATACGACGAACGTGTCTCGGCTGCGTCGTAATGGCGGACCGACGACTACGTATGCCCGTGCCAGGGCATTTTAGCCGAATAATTCAGCTGATATCTACTGAGGCGACGCACACTCGTGTTTTTCCGTTTCTTTTGACGGGAAAACTTTGATTTTACTCAAGTGATAAACTAGATGGCGTTGAACCATTGAAGGATAAATTTCATTTTGTGTTATAAAACGATATATATATATTTTGTCAATTTTACTTTAAGTCAATATCCGGAAATTTAACCGTCTAACTGATTTTAGAGATTTCTTACATTTAAACGCACTTGTTAAATTGTAATAGCATAGCAACAATTACAGTGACAGTTCGTGTGGAATGGCAATTACATGTTTTCTAGTGTACATTAACACTCATAGGTGGCATTAAGGAATAAGACAAGGATATCGGGGTATTTTCTGTCTTTTTCTTGTGATAATTATTGCCAGCACCAAAAACATATCAGTTACAAGTTACAACCATGTTTTCCACAATCAACAGGTACAATTCAAGATAGATAGAATAGATACCTAGGTAAAGTATTACAGCAATAAGTTGTTACGAAATGAAAATTTTACTGTTCATTTTAATACTAATTTCTCTAAGAATTTCTACTTACTTTATAAGATGATCCTAAGATATATACATTCAATAAAATATAGATCTATTTACATTTTACTCGTCAAATAATAAAACTTGCATTAGCAACTTACTTCTCTATGTAAGCCGCAAAACTTGGCAAATGCGGTTAAGGAATAAGGATCAAACTCCCGCCGCCTACGTTGATACAATGATACTGGTATAGTTTATAAAATAAAAGAATGAGTACCTATTAAACTATTCAAATCACATGGATTATTATGCGCTAACAAAATCAATCAACATAAATTAGAAATTTGTACGTAAAAAATTTCTTTTTAAGAAGTAAAACATGGTAATATATAAAGTAAATTTTAATGTATTTTTTGGTACTCCACAGTGGCGCAGCATGGGTGTCATCCGCCCGGGACGAAAGAAAATTTATGTAATATAATTTTATGTACACTAAACGGTATGTATACTATACATTAAAATAACATTAATTCTAAAGAATTTTTGATGATAGCAGTCATCATAATGTTGCATTATACAGGTAAATTTTAAAATAAATTAATGTATGTTTTACTGTATCACGCCTATTACAAAAATTATCATATCTGTTAGATTAAGAAATTTAATAACATTTCTTATCTTACAACGAAATTATTGTAATTGAAGTCATTGTTACTTGATGTTAGTTTTTTCAAGGAAGAATATGTATAAAGATTTTAATTTGGCAGAAAGGATGGCGATAAGCGATGCTTGCATATAATATTAAGCAAAATTATATTTGAAATTTACCTACGTTTATTTGATTACAGATATTTCAAAATTGTATTACTTACACTTGTTTATAAACAAAATATTTTGGTAATTATCTTTTAACGATACTATGTAATAGCCATGGTCGGTTGTAGGCATTTTAAATTTGTAGCCTTACCGTAAGTGACAAAATTCGTTTTAAATTATTAATACGAACATGTGCAATATTATCTAGATGGATATTTTATGGTAATACCATATAAAATTTTACGAAGGAATGTAGTGGTGGTTACCAAACGCATAGCAGTAATTTCACGGGAAATAAAAATTATTTTACGGGCAACACTATCAACTTGCCGTTGCCATCTTTCAAAAAGTAATTGTGTCATTTTTCGATTTGTACGAAGTCGTGTAACGCGTATAATATGATGGCATAAATACATAAATATACATATTTTCTTTAAAAATAAAGCGAATTTATTCGCAAGTCTTTCTCATTTAAATTTTCCATAGCTATGTTAACGTGGTGTTTGATCGGAATACAGTCATCTGATTTATAAATGGCGAAAATATTAATTTGTGTGTTGTGTAGTGAGTGAGGCGATGGATCGTCGGTGTTCGCAGTCGGTTCGGACGCTAGTTTTCGATGATTCGGACTCTGATCCGCCGAAGGGCGGGCAGAAGAAGGACTTGGCATCGTCCGGGTTCCCGTCGTCGCTGAACCAGAGCGTGGAAGGTCAGAGAAACAGAGTATTTAGTCGGATTAGTAGCGTGTTGTTGTCATAGACATTCTGTAATGGTTTGTGTTTTCAAGGTTTGCTCAGCTGTCAATGCGATTAGAAGTACGAAGGCGTGAATGAACGGTCTCGGCCGATTGGCCGGGGCGAATTGTGTGCCAATTTCGTTCAGCCGATACGATTTTCACGACCGCCTACATGGCTACAAGCAGTCTCACCAAATCGTGAGACGTGTGTCTATAATTCATTGTACTCGTAGCACAGATGGCGACATACATAACTGTGGTATTATAGACTTCTTATATTAAAACGCGTTTCGTTACAGTCCTGTTCCTAATACACATAAATTACACTGAAAAATTAATATTACACAAAACGATTGTGGGTCACAAAATTAATAATGAGAGTAAATGTACAAAATTTCACAGGTATAGATATGTAAATCACATTTTGAATTTAATTATGCAGACATATTTTCTTTTTATTTCATGCACTAAAGACAATAAAGGTACCATCATTGTACCACTTGTGTAGTTATTTTTACATTAGTATCAAAGTCAATTTCACTTGTTCCCTCCCAAACATGTTTATTATGGTACTACAGGCAATTGTTTCCATATTTGACCATGTATTTTTTCCTCAGTGTTAGGTTTACTTTTTCTAATCATAGTAAAAAAAATTGCTCAGTACAGAAAAAGTGTTTGATGTTTTTTTTTTGCTTGGTTATTTTATTTTATATTTGTGATGGTTATTTTACCTTGAAGGAAACTCTCTGTTTCATAGCACTTTGCTTAGGAATATTGTGTATATTATTAGAATCCATAGGCAACACACTCAAGGCTATCTGATTCGAAACTTAGCAAAGTCTGTACTACAGTACTAAAATAGTTAATAAATTCCATGAGAATATTTCTTAATAAATGCATATACATATAAATAATAATATATATCTAGACTCAGAATAATACAAAGAAAACATAAATAATATGTTATCTACACATATTTAAATGTTTCTTTTGATATTTACTTCAAAAGTACCTTGTAATCAATCAATAACATCAAGTGTGAGGGTAATATGATAAAAAGGGCATATAAGACTTAGGTGAAGATTTTGATACCAGTGTATATTTTTTGTAGAAATTGAAGTAGGTATAGTTTCAGACACTTCAAAAAGTCTCCATTTTTATTATTCTACATATAAAAGTCACACTACACTTGGATGAAAAGGCTGTATAAAAGTATTAATTAAAAAATGTTTTCAGTGTAATTTCCCCAGATACCTACAATACTTCGATGAACATGTCACACTAAGTAATTAAAAAGTATAGTTTGTTTTTATTCGACTTGTTACAAACAAAAATGCAATGTAAAAACTGACCTTGTTTTATTTCACTTTGATAAATTAATTTGTATGTGTTACATAAAGTAATAAAAGCCCTGTATTTAATGCTTACTATAATAAATATTGACTATCCATACTTACTATTGTCTAGCTTTGCCCTGTTGTGTAACATTCGGTCCAACATATTTCATTTCATATGTACATTATGTTTTTCGCATACATTAACAAATTTTTTTTTATTTGAACATTGTTTCAAAATTGTTTATGGTCACTTTAATCATTTTCAATTAAATGTTGAATATTCTTATCAAGGCAAATAAGGCTTCTTATACAATCACAAGTATTACTGCAGCATAACAAGTTTAGTCATAACTTCTGGACTAGGTATGTAATATAGAACAACAATTAGCCATGTTATGTTCGTAATTTAAATCTTGTCACGTTCGTACGAAAAGGCGGGATAATACAGCAGTTCAAGTATATTTTATAATTACGTCATATTGAAAAGTACATACATTTTATCAGTTTGAAGTCATCAATTTAGATTTTAATAATTCAAAGGACATCTTTTTATCTACTCCTATAGACTATAATCTGTGTTTAATGAGCGAAATATTGTCAATAAACTCTTGTTGTCAATAAACGTTGGCAATAAATGTTATGCTTTTCGTAATGTCATTTTTAATCTAAGCATTAAGAAGTCTTTTGTTCTTTTGCTTTGAAGTTTGATTAAAACTGTTAAAGTTGTATTTTGATACTTTTTACGTACGAGTATGTCGCCTACGTGGATGTGATTATACATGGCTTGTACGCTAATGTTGCTTTTAATGTTTAATGAAGCCAAGATTTGTGTGTGAATACAATGGGTACAATCTTGTTATTGTTTTTGAGTTTTTTTTACATTAAAACAAATATTTTAATACATCTAACGTCGTGACGAAAAATTATAATTTCTTTTCGTTACAGAGTTGTAGCCAAATAAAACCATGGTTTTTCGTAAACCGCGATTTTTTTTTATTCGAAAGCAAAATTTAAAGTTTTATCTGAATTTGGAGTCTCCGTCAATTGAACTGGCGTGACTTGGTAGAGTATGTTCCACTGCTCTCACAGTTATAGGAAATACTCGTTCCTAGCAGCAGCGGGACATAATGAAGTCTAAAATTGAATGTCGGCGATTTAAGGGTTTTTTTGTTTTGAATAATTGTGTAAAGGTAGTACAGTATTTGAATGCATTGTGTATTGTAAGTGCGTGTGTTGAAAATTGATTTTGAACTTAATAATACAGTCACATGGCTGTTAAGATCTTTGTTTGTTTGAATCTGGAGTTAACGTAGTAATCGTCGTGTCTTATGTTCTCAAGAAATTTCATGCTTCGGATGGCATTTGACGCTTAAGTACCTCGCCATACCTCGCTTTGATACGCCTCAGTTCTACCAGGAGTGATACAATGTGAGGGGTAATTACGTTAAGTACTTTAAATTCAAATATTTATTTAAAATTGGTTCCTTACAACACTTTTTGCACTTCATCAATAACACCCAGAGACTTGTATCTAACAATACAACGATGTCTTTCATCGTCGTACTGTTTGATATGAGACTTCATTGAGAATATAAAGAGTCAAGGCAGTAGCTGGCACGTTTGCCAAATATAGGTTGGCGGACTTCACATGCCCTAAAAATCACTGTAGAGAACGCAGAATAGTACAGGTTTCCTTACGGTGATTTCGTTCACGGTTGTAGTAAATTATATTTAATCTTAAAATTCATATTTAAACAGTTAAGAGGTGCTCGCCGAGATTTGAACTTAGAACTCATATTGGGACTAGTGATGTAACGAATATTCACATTCGCATTCGCGAATATTCGCAAAATTTTGCATATTCGCATTCGCAAAATTTCTGTGAATGTTTTGCGAATATGAGTATCAGAAAAAAAAGTTATTAAAATCAAAATATTTTTATCAAATCGTTTGTTATAAAATCAAAAGTATTTCTTACATTTTTATACAAGTAAAAATAACTTATCTTTGTAATTATATGATCAGTCTTTACTTTATCATTTGGTTTTATTTATTTATTTATTTACTTTACTTTGGGCAATCAAGTTCAACAATTAAATTTTCATTAGAACTGATAAGACAAAAAATATATAATGCAATATATAGAAACAAAAAGAAATTCTTCTATAACATTTTCTACAACAACG
>DWFO01001756.1:0-15041 GCA_018246595.1 Mimoniades nurscia nurscia | reverse complement strand
TTGCCATATACCGGGCACATATCCAGACTTCGACCCACTACTAGAAAATCTAAATTGGACACTTTAGTAGTGCCCGACCTGGGAATCGAACTCAGGACCTCCCGTTCGGTAGTCGCACATGCAACCAACACGACCAACGAGGCAGTCTAATTTAATTAAATTTTGATAGAAAATATAATATGTAAACATTAAATATGCGTTTTTTCGATCTGTTAATTTCGCAAAAAGGCCAAATAAATTTTTGTTATTCTATTTTAC
This sequence comes from Mimoniades nurscia nurscia, assembly GCA_018246595.1. NCBI lineage: Eukaryota > Metazoa > Arthropoda > Insecta > Lepidoptera > Hesperiidae > Mimoniades > Mimoniades nurscia. Next base: position 14,783 of record DWFO01001756.1, on the reverse strand, counting down.
GTAATGTCACGTCTGTAGTCTCCGAAGAAGTAGGCAGTCAATTTATTATTTTAGTATTAAACGTTTCGTGAGTATCTAAATATGTATATATATGATTAAATTATGAACTGAATCAGTCTTCGCCGTTACGTAGTCGCGATCGGTGGGAGCTCTTGATGAATTACCTCGGTTATGGTTGAAACGAATCGTGATATCGCAAAAAGACATACATACGTGGTTTAAGCCGGCATATAATCTCTGGTTATCCCTTAAGAGACCTGGCATGGAGAAATCTAAATAATTCAATGATTATAATTCCCATAATATATTTTATGTATTCCGGTATTATTTGAATTTGCGGAAAGGAAACACAAGGTTCTTGAATGCACTTTATGTATATGTAAAACATATGCCTTCACTAATTCGGACACTAATGACAACCAATGTGTATACAATATACATAGACGCAGGCTTTATTTCAGAATGAGAAGAGTTGAGGCCATAGTCTGCCATTCTGCAATTCTGCAATTCAAACGCCTTAGAACTTTATGAATAACTCTAAGGCGAGTTGGTATCCTCCCAGTGTATTCCTTTGTCATTTGTCAAGTGATATCTATTCCTTTGTCAAGTGATATCTAAGTAATTTTTAAAGCACATTTGATTTTGTAGAGAAAGAGTTGCGTGTCAGGATTTTAACCCATTGAACACTGTCAAAAGCCACTAGGTTATCATTGAAAAGGATATTTCATTAAAGATTTCGAAAATAGTATGTACGTTGGTATATTCAATATTTACAATATTATAGAACAACAGTACGATTGTTTTTGACTGTATTATTTGCATGATGTAGATTAAATTAGTTTGGGTAGTTCAATTATACAACCTTAATTCAGTCTAGGGCCTCCCATAACTTTAGGGTATCCAATTTTCGGATTCAATTTACACTGAATTTTGATCACGGGTAAATATAATTTTATTGGCACCTAACTATAGTTTAACGTTTGTTAGTTTCGTTTGTCTTATTTTGCAAATGTTAATTAAACGTAAGTGAATTCTAATGAAGTTTGTTGGGGATGATATCAAATAACCAGATTGGTGGCAGTAATATTTTGAATATATACAGTGAATATTAGCGTTTAGAAAATACTGTACTTTATCAGTAAGAATAGATTTTTTAATTGTAATTTGGAAATCGATAAGATCATGACAGTTACCGATTAATATTAGCGAAACTTGGTATAGCAGTTGCCGAATTGCGTAACATGTCGGTCAAGGTCGATTTATATTTAAATCCCAAAAGCGCCCACAATAAAATTTAGACAATATTGTCGAATTGCATTTTATATTAAATTTTACGTTATCATTAACAATTCCTGAAAATGTAACAATATAATTAAATTTTGATAGAAAATATAATATGTAAATATTAAATATGCGTTCTGGACATTGTCTAGTTAAAAAAAATAAAGTTAAAAAAATCCAATAGTGCTCGACCCAGGATTTGAACCCAGGACCTCCCTCCCGATCGACAGTCGCGCTTGCAACATGAGCAACGAGGCAGTTTAGGTAGAGTTATGCTATTTTAATTCTTATGTAATTTTATTTGATATCAAATCTCTTCCATTGTCACTGCCAGATGATACATTCTTGATGATAATGTTCAAATTTTATCACAGCGTTGTTATCATTAATAATAAATTTACATTTAAACAAAATCCTCAAATAACATAATGATAGTTTAATAGAATATTCAATAAATGTAGATATAACAATTAATTAACAATTTACGAAGTCACATGCGTATAAACAGTTTATTAGCAGCTTCTAAATTGTGACAACGAAGAAGTATTGTAAGAAATGTAATTTTCATAAATATTAGCAAAACAAGTATTAACATTAGCAGATATGAATGTTGGTAAGTTGAGGTCAGTTAAATACACATGAAACCTTATGACTCAGCTTTAATCTTTTATAGGTCAGACAGACAGAATGTCTGCTTATTCAGTATACATTATCTTGAAGGAATGACCATGACTGTTAGTTGGTAAAGTGTATAATAACTTCCAATAAGATAATAACTCACCCTCCATTTCTTAACTTCTGATAACCGATTCGCAATAACACATCCAGCGGATCCAGCACCAACAATGATGAAGTCGTACTCCTTTGAACTTCTTTTCTTTCTTCTATTTCTCTTACCGCGACCGCTGTTCCTATGCACCTTAGCAGATACTTTCGAGTCAGCGCCATCTATGTCGAAGTTACTTCGCAGTTTCAAAAAGTTGAAATCTATAACGGCTCGCTCAGATTTGAATTTCGAAAATGGAACTTCGTCATATTTCCTCGAATACTCAGGGCCTAGGAAGAACTCCGATTCAGAATACCCTTCGCCATGGTCGTAACGATGCGTCTTGTATTGTTCTGGTGTGGGATGAATTGTGGGACCAATTTGGGTTGAATCCAATTGTTTTATGGGTTCCAATGGAATTGGAAGCGTTGGACCCAGTTCTGGAAACGATGATAACGAGTGCTCGAATCCGAAGTTCGTAACGGGTGAGTAATGATACTTAATTGGCGATGCGTATGGATTGATTTTGGAATATACGTTGTCAACAGATGCGCCGAAGAGTTGTGTGACCAGAGTCAGGAACATAAAACCGGCTTGCGAACATTGCGTTAAGGGAGCTGCTTGTTCCACACATATTGGGGTGATATCGGGCGGCACCCAATTTGATGTCATTTCGCCACTACACTAGAACGGTAACTAAACTAAGCTTGGTGACTAAATACACTTTTAATGTCTATTACTCATGGAGTCTTTGTGTTGAATGATATACTGTTGCTAACTTGCATCGAAAGTGAGTGGAAGCAGACGAGGGTCTGTGCGCACTGTTGGTCGATATCTGGCGCAATATTTGTTTTGTAACTTGTTTTCTAGTATGATTAGAAGGTTATATTGGTAATGATGTTAATAAGAGGGCAAGGAGAAAATTAATTAAGTGTAACAAGCGATCGTATTGAATTCTTTCAGGTTCCGAACCATTTTTTAGTTTAAGGGATCGTGGCTGTTGTGGTACGGGGAATACGCCAGGCACATCCGCGTCTCAAACGTATACAATCAATAATAAATTGTGCGTATTATAGATTTTAATCTTTTTGAATTATATTTTTCAAATCAATAACGATTGTAGAACACTCCCATGTTTCACCAGTTACGTTTACGTCCCACTATGGAACAGGTGGTGAAGCTATTGCCATACACCGTGCACATATCCAAACTCCGAGCCAGTAATAGAAAATTCAAAATTAGAAAAATTTTGTAATGCCCGACCCGGAATTTGAACTCAGGACTCCCGATCGGCAGTCGCACTTGCAACCAACACGACATAGGAGGCAGTCAACTCAAGTTATTGATTTTATTAAATTTAAATATATAGGTATTATGCAATGCAATGGTTTAGTTATCTTGTATATTTATGTTATCGTATCTTAATAATGCTACCTACTTATGTTATAAACAGTAGGTAATAAACTGAAAAAAAATCATATTTCAGTACTCGTATCATTTTTATTAATTTTTTTAGCCAATAAGTGTAGATCAATAAAGCACCAAACGATAAAGCACATGTATTTTGGAAACCGTATAGTGCGGTCAAACCCCAACCGCGTCCTTAGACATTCAAACTTAGAAAGGTATGATAAGAAATATCTGTCATCGACATCGCATGGCAAGGTAAGGAAATACCTCACGATTTGATCCGTATAACTGATAAAATAGTTCAAGTTTGTGATACGAAAATTTCGTTTAATTCCCGGGACGAGTACAATTGGATTGTTTTACTAGATTCTCTCCGAGAAAATTCATAGCTGTGGCTTGCTGTCTAGATTTGTACCTGATGTATGGCGATAGATTCACCGCGTGTTCCATTGTGGGACATAAACGGAGCTGGTGAAACGTGGGAGTGTACTACACTCCTCTGCTTCCGTCTTCGGTGATTACAGGCGTGATGTTGCATTCTTTTATTGTACAATAATAATTTTATCGCATAATGAATGTCTGAGATACGTATGCATACGTCTTTGTCGAGGCCAAAGCCTAAATTGATTTAATCACGAAAAGCAATTAAATGAACCTGCTTCCCATAATGGTCACCGTCGCGGCTTGCTGTGTTGCGCATAAGAAAAACGTGAAGTTTTGGTTCTCGACCAGATACACAAATAAGTGATGAATTTGATTTTTATAAATAATTTGAATATGTGATATTATAGATATTTAGCTCTCGATGCTCTCTGCTTGCCCCGTGAGGCACTTGGGTTTGTGATATGTATGTATGTTTTGTGAATGTGATATTTGTTACTAGCGACATCCTATTCTTGCTTTCTTTTTAACTGATGATATTGACCAGCGAAAGCAGCGTTTTCGGCCTGTACTCCACTGTAACTACGTTATGGCGTTGGATTGAGCTCGGGTTTCGGTGCTGATTGTTTCTTCCGTTGCTCTTAAGCGCATGGTGAATGCCCTATCTTAACTTTTGCTATCTCTCCTTTTTGGCCTTTCATCCAGGTGGCTCACCAATATCAGTATTTCTTTGTTACGTGATAAGTAGTACCACGTAACCAAGAAGATCAAGTAATTATTCTGTAAATAAAGTATAATATTTTAATCAAAATAATTATGATTAGGTTGAAATAACTTCACGGACGTCCACCTAGTACTAAGTTACTCAGAGCCATTGTTATGGAAGCCAGCTGTAAAACTACGCATTATAATACGTAATGTTACACTCAGACACAGAACAAGTATCTATTCGTGGTTATAACATACATAGAACCCACAATGGTCAGAGTAGGAATAGAACCCACAATCCGCTCAACGGTCATGTTGTTCGACTAGTACAGAAGGACCTACAACTTTGACTCATTTTGCCGCACGCGGTAACCGTCGAGTTCATTCACACCAATCTAAATTAGCCACAAGGTAACAGAGCAACTGCATACATTTAATTGCAATTGTCACTTCCGTGTTCCGAGAATTTCAATACGAATTAACGATCACTTTAGTCGTTAAATTGCGTATTACACAACACTTGGGCTGATAAATTTATTAGTTAAATTTATGCGTCCTATAAACTGTCATTATTATGTATTGTGGGCGGTGCGAGAAGCTGTGCTCTACAATGCCCAACCCGCATGCCCAGCGTGGGGATTATGGGCATAACCCCTCAGAGGAAACCTATGTCCAGCAGTGGACTGTAATAGGTGTAAATATCTGGATATATAGTTAACAGTAAAATCACCTACTCACCCGTTAATCTGCATTCAAGTCCAAAACGTTCGCGTTGTTAAGTATGTGTATGTATGTTGACGAATATATATGTATGTATTTTGATCCAGTACAATATCTGCATTCATTTATTAAATAGAAATCTGTCCGTTAATCCCGTTACGATATGATGTTCGAAGTGCCTAACACCAATTATAATATTCAATTGTTTGAAATTAATTATTTATATGCAGTTGTACAAAGGTCACATTTCTTGTATCTCTCTCAAAGGCTGTACAAAGCACTTGTCCTTGAATGGTTCGACATCAGTTCTGTCGGTCACAACATGAGTTTGGGATATAATAACGCATAAGCCCTTAATAAGTATTATTAATGTTTAAATTATTAGCTACATAAACACGCACATTATTGTCTATTTGTCGTGTCCGAATTATATTGGGTAAATTCAATACAAAAAACATGGAGGAGATTATGAAACACTCTTCTATTGAAGAAGAGAGATATTCTGACTCAGCTTGAAAGGATTGACCTTATTATTCACGATAGATGGTTTGTTAATATTGACCTAACAGGAATGTACAATTGCGCACGAAATTGATTTTCGTTAACGATAACCGCTGTTCGCGTTTTACGTTATTTCAATGTGATGGTTATTCGTGGTCAGGACTAATGTTCAGTTAGAAACTTGCGGTTGGATTTGGTTGGTCGCAGTTAGATTCTGAAATAGGTTGTGTTAAAATTTCTATGTTAAATTCGAAAGCCATTATGCATGAGCTAAAAAGCTTTCGATTGTAAGCAGATATATTTAAAGATAAATATTGCAGAATCACGTTTATGAAAGCCAATGTTCACCCATGTGAAGACCGTAGATGACATGGTAGAGAAAAGTCAATTAGCAATAAACATATTTGATTGGTAGTAATTATGTCACAGACAGATGCAAGTTTTAGTGTATACCAAACGTAATAACACACCTGTCATCGCCGAAAAGGTAGGCATAGGACTGTAGTACAGTCATATATGTAGCAGCAGAATGTAGTACTCATACACATGTAATTTAAGAGCGTATAAGGTTGGATGAGGGCGTGACTTATCTTTCGTTATATCGATATTAACCATTTCCTGGTCATTTTGCTGGCGGTACGTAAAAAATTCGTCAACTCTCTTATAATTTCAGGTCTTTTAATACTTTTAAAAAACACATTAATCAACATGAACTCTCTTACACCTTGAGTACATCGTTGGCGTAAGAACAGTGTTTTGTCATGAAAAGTAAATAAGGCTGAAAAAGGAGTAGCTTACGAGTATATCCTATCGCAGAGTTCCAAGTTTTTAGTTAGTATGAAAGTATGGAAAATATTCCATATACTTTTTTGAAAATGTTCAGAAAAGAACGCTGTCAGATTCTTATATGTATAAACTTAGGTGGAATATTTTGCCAATTTCTTTTTTCAAATATGTATAAGTATTCCTTATGATCAATTTACTAATAAATTAACTGGTTTGATCTGTAATTAAGTTATTTCATTAGAAGTAGCGTTGGTTGAATAGCCTCGTTTGGACATGAACGATAAATTCTCAGATAAGGTTAAGATAGATGTTAAAGCAGGTCAGGCCATGTACGAGTAAAGATGTCATTACAGGTAACACCAGCATAGCTTGAAGATAATTTGAGATTGTCTGCTGATATGTTAACACTGGTAAACATATTCTCACATAATATCAATGTAATTGCACATTTTTTTATTTCATTTTATGTATACATAAAAATATACTAAGACAGCGTTTACTTAGTATGGGTTCGCAAGTCGAGATACAGTAAGAGCAGTCTAATTGCCGCAACTACTTGCTGTAGTTAACGACCTAACAGATAACATTTACATAATGCTCGTACGTTGCACTAAATAAAAAATATAATAGCAAAGTTCTACCGCTACACTCACCCCTGATGTGAAGCAATTGTTTATAAAGTGTTTTATGCTTTGGTCTGTTGGCCCGTGCAAGTGCATACGAGCGGCGAATATCTTCGTTTTTCGAAGTAGCAACATCTGTAGGTATGACTTGTTTTTCATCATTGCCATTTTCTAATCTGTTCACACGAAATTGTTCACTTCTAATTTTTTTATAATTCCCTAGTTTTATATTTTTGTACACATTAGCACCTGGCAATACTCCTTCTATTGCACCTACCAGTATAGTTGTACAATTTCTACTATTCTCCAAGGGTTGATTAGTGGAGAATGCCACTAGGCATTAAGTCCGCCCTTTGTATTACCTTTTTAATGGTGTACAAGAAAGAATAAATAAATAAAATAAATAAAACTGTAGCCCCACTCAAAACGTATCTTTCAATGAATCCAGGTTTAATTTCATTAAACATTCTTTGTGATTGCTTTCATATCAGTGCATATTTTTTGTTGCAACTTATAAAATTTTACGTAAAATACACAATAAGAGCAATATATACTGTTTCACACATTGTTATGTACTGTCGCGTTTCTTATATACTCAATAACGTACAAAACTATGCCTCTGTATTGTCGTCTAATCGCCTACTTCTCTAGAATTTTCCATCAAAGCGTATTGAAAGACACAGGCACTTGAGAAATATTGGCAGCTCAGATCAGCTCAGTCGTCAAAGATTTCGGTGCCGATTCAAAATTTGGTTGAACGTTGAGGGAACTTAGGAGCTTAACTTAGAAGTTAGAAAAACTTAGAATTGACGATGCGGATCAGTCCATACAAAACAACGGAAGCAAAACGCAAACGTCAAGATAACCTTATCAAGAGTGAAATTCCTTGCCGGCGTATATTTTTCACAGCCTAAAACCTGGAGTGAACAACAAGAGTGAATAGGCATTTCCTAGGCAAGCTTGCCATATTTTTGGCTGCATCTCACTTGCCACATCTGATGCGATAGCAGCCATGGGCGAGTCTATTGTTTAAGAAAAAAACATCTGTTCATTTCTCATTATGACTATAGTACACGTTATACCTTGTTTAAAGTTAGTCGAATGAGTACGAAAAAATAAATTATGTTATCAACATAAGTTACCAACCGTCGGTACGGCTACGTACTACCATGAAGAACTGACGTAACATCAACAAAACATAAACAACGTAACAATATAACCAGTGAAAGTCTGATACTCCTCGTAAACCAATTCTCAAGGAACCACCGTGGGCAGGTTATCGACTTGTCATATAATCAACGAGTAAGGAATTCAGTTCATCATTTGTTCAAAGGTTACGGGTTTCGTAAACTGGCCTAACAAAATTATCTCATAAACATATACAAATGGTCAATAGTGGTCGTTCATTGGTAAATAGGACAGTAATTGGGACCAACAAAGGGCGATGTTACAAAAAAAACTTATGTAGTCCGCGCATCTGGTTGTAATTACTGAACGAATTAATAACTTCACTATCATCCGCAACCATCTTTTATTATTCCTGTTAGATAGGAATATCAACGCTGGCTAAATGTGGGTTGACAGACTACGCGGGACTTAGGAAACATTATGGATAATTCATAGATTAGGAGATTTCTTCATGATGTTTTCCTTCGCCTATGCAGCAAGTAATATTTGAATTTTAAAACGCATATAGGTAATTGTGTAAGCAAAACAGACGCGTGTTAATATTTGAATGTAGCATAAACACTATATTTATTTTAAAGCAGTGATACAAACGAAGTATTGAGATAGCAAATCGTAAACAATACAAAATTATCATTCCGTAAGTTGAATTCATTCGGTGTTCAAGTGAATCTATTCTGTGTGGGACGGTTCCTAGCAATAGATTCATGTAAAATTACTGTTTCAAGTCTTTGTACAAATGCTTTCATCCATTACAGCTATACAAAGTTAGTAATGCAATATAGACTGAGAGCCGGTTGCCAGCTCGTCTAACAGGTCTTAAATGAAATTTTGTTAAGGAATAAGGATTATATATGTAATCATTTAACTTCGTGAACTGCAATCTTATATATCATTTAGAACGGTAATAATCGAAATAAATTTATCAATGAATCTGTTAATCCGTGTGTGAAAATAAGGAAGACAAATTAATGCAACCCAAAAAATATGTTTATAAAAAACCTAAATCACATAATCAGTATAATCTTATCATGGTTTGGACTCAGACTAAAATAACGAACCTCGTTTTCGTAACATTTATTCTAAATTCTTCTGCTGAGAAGAACATTTGAGATTAATCAAAGTGATAGTCTGAAACTTTTACAAAACCACCATATAGCTCTTTACAAGAACATCATTGGCTTAGAAATCGCCTCTTTATAAAAGGTCATTTAAAATACATTACAATAAATAAATTTATTGTAACAAACGATCGCAACCTCCTAGACTATGTTCCACCTGCATGCACATTTAACTTAGAAAACTGTTTAACTGCGCCTGGTTCGTTCTACGTAACTATTTTTAGTTTAGCTGCCCTGATGCATTGTAGACCGGAGTTAGACGTGGGAGGTTCGAACTACGAACCAGCTCTAGTTATTCTCTAGTATTCATGTAAGGTAATTGAGCGATGTGATGCCATTATGTTTCGCAGTAGTTTCCGTGTTGACTTGTGATTAATTGTATGTAGCTCTTCCAGTCCTGATGCGGTTGACAATCGCAATCAATCTGTAAAGTTAAATGAAATCAGATGCTGTCATTTTTTTGATCTGTCACTCCTTTGTCACAAAAAATGTCAAACCTTTCCGTTAATTGCAGGTCAGAGTGGTGGTCATAATGTGACAATCGTTAAACGTTGTCAGTAATCTTGCATACGGAATCTCTAACCTGTGGTAAGATATTTATGAAAAGAGATGTGCATATAACAATACAATGGAAGAACATCAATAATAAAGTACTCGTATATGGGGAATATATGAAATATGTTGAATTACACACAGCGGAGAGGAAAAAGTAACATAGCATATATTGATACAATCATAAATAAATTATTTTACATGCGATATTCAATTTAATTTTACCTTGTCACGTGTATATCCCGTTGATACTCGATTGAATATCCGATGAGACCAGAGATAAACATATGTCGGGCTTTGATTAACATTACTCAAAAACATTTTCAGCTCGTTGCGCCTCGCGTAACGAATTACATAGCGATAAATTTGATGTAATCACGCGTCTAATAAATAATATTGACATGAGAAATAATATTATTGAATAATATGAATTTATATTGTCAATAATTTATACTGTTTGTTGAGCCTGTTGGCTCCATTGTTAGTGAATCGGGCGTTGTAGGTTCGATTCGTAATTTCGATAAGTAAATAAATCTTTGATGAGCATACCGTTTGGTTTGTCTGATTGTATGATTTCCTTATAAAGGTATGTATAATTTATGTAAGTAGGTATATGTACCTACTACCTACTATATGTATAGTTCATCTGCTCTCTGGGCAGCATAGCAAAACTTTTGCTTAGTTAGGTATGAAGTGGCCGGGAATGAGTTTTTACCAAGATATAGTTAAATTTATGCGTATCATGGAGACATTTAGCAATAATTGATGCAATCATTGCATAGCTATATAAATGTTACTGTGACAAAGACAAAGTCGTGTCAACGCTTCTGCGCCAAAGACAATAATTTCGATATAATGTGCAATAAAATATAATAAAATATTTGTTTTGCGTACGAATATACGTACAAATCTCCTTAAGGCTCCAGTGTACAAGTTTTGATAGTTCAAAAGGAAATTGGAGTTTATGGGCCGGAATTCAATATTCTCGATATATCGTGAACTGTTGCTTTGTATCTTCTAACTTTGTTGTATTTCACGATATGCACTGAGCAGTTTTATAAACACTACAGTGGATTTACATGTGATCTAGTTTCCACGTATTATATATACGGGCAGTCGTAAATTTTACTTCTTTGACTTTCGATACCTATAAAGAGATGTGACTCCGACATTTATGAAAGAGAAATGTGCTGGTTTTATTTACATATTCCTCGAAATTGAAATTAAGGAAGTGATTGAACAGTTCGGGGAGTACAATGACAGTATCTAAAGGTTCAATACTTCGAAGAAAAAGACATTGGCGTAGAAATTATTTGAATTGTATGTAAAATGAATTGTAAAAGGTGAATTTAAAAAGTAACTTTAAAAGGTAAATGTGACGCATAGCGTAGATGGCAAGGGCCACAGAGAACGCCTCTTTATATTTTTAAATACTTAAAAAAATTCTAAATAACTTTTCTTATTCCTTTATAATTTTAAACACTTAAAAAATTTTCAAAATAAATTTTCATAATCCTTATTAGACTGCCATGCTCTGTTGGAAAACCTATTGGTTATTCTTCCTGCGTCTTCCGCAACTATTTTATACTATAAAGAGAAACTGTTATTAATCGTTCTAAATAATGTAAACTGTATTCTCAATATTAAGCAAAAAAAAATGCATATGTCATAGCGAAGTGGAAAGTATAGTAGTTTGGTAACTAGGATTCAATATTCTCCATACAAGCTCTATGAGATTTGTGTTCTACGGCTTTGTGGGTAACTTTGTGTTTTACGATATTTGTGTTCTGGCGTTTTATCTCGTCGTGACGTTAATACTAGTTTTATTTCAGTTCCACTGGTTTCAGTTCTATTGTTACAAGATATATCTAGAAGTTCTTATGAGAAATATTTATGTAGTTCTCATGATATGGGTCGAAGAGGAAGTGACAAATATACTGGTCTGTTACATAATGAGTTCTATGATTAATTATATACTAGGCGGTTGTTTTAACAATCGATTTAATCTCTATTTGGCTACATATGTATATGCTTAGAATGATGTGTATTGACAGCAACCATGTAAGAGATATCACGTGAAACGTAAACAAAGACTTTACTTTTATTCTAGACTACGATATTTTGATAATATATTGACTTTGTCATGATTCTCATTTAGCAGTCATATGCGTCAAGTGACCACGTACGATACAGTTTAGTCCAGCTTCATTCCATTGTTCCTCTATCATCTGACTGTGGGCCACTCCACTTGCACCCTCATTTAAAAGATAACAGAACAATAGGGACGCGCAAATTTTGCAATTTTGCATCCGCATGTATAATCTGTGCTCTGGTATTACGAGTTGTAATCAGCGAAACGCGTGTTCATATATCATGCATAGTGCAATTCTGCCTGTTATATTTTGTAGGGCAGAGTCATGGTGCATGTTGCTCACAGCATGGTGGCTTGATGACAAACAAGATTGTGGTGATGCTTCTCGCGTTTCCTGAATATATTTTGCGTATCATGATGTAACATATTTACTTGACGGTCGTGTTGGTTGCAAGCGCAACTGGCAAAAGAGAACGCTTGGGTCCAATTCCCGAGTCGGAGTACTATTGGATCTTTCTATCTTAAGTTTTCTACAGAGTCTGGATGTGTGCCCGGTGAATAGTGATAGACCTTACCTTTTCCATATGGGACGTAAACGTAACTAGTGAAACGCGAGAGTGTCCTACAGTTCTATGCCTGCCTCTTCGGGGATCTCAGGCGTGATGTTACGTTTTTTTGAGGGTTCGTAGCATTCATTTCTGGACGAAAAGAGCTTGATAACGTATACAGGATAAATACAAACAGGTGATAGTGTAAATAGAAATTTTATACATTTGTTCGAGATGGGTTGATCATACGAGTAGGTGTTCATGAAGCGCAGCGGGCACTTAGATATGACTCTCTCATTTGCGACTCTATATAGAGGAAACAATCGAAATTGTTGCTTTCATCGTCTGCAAATACATATAACGTCATTAAAGTTATTTCGCAGATCGTCATACCACCTGGCCAGAGGGCGTTTACGAGCCACGGTCTGCACTCCAGAACTCTCCTCCACCGATCGTCCACTGCGAATGGCTGCAGGCAGAAGCTGGATGCGACGTGCCGAGGAAAGGGCGTGGTGGCGCTCTTTGTGGGAGGCATATATCCAGCAGTGGGCTCAGACAGGCTGATGATGATGGTGAAAATACCTTGAAATACACAGAATATACCTTGCTCGAAAATCGTTCCAAACTTGAATTACTGATTACTTTTAATTAAACAGTGTTGGCAAAAAGAAAAAATTATTAACGCTATTAACAAAATAAAATGTCAACTCTAAATTAAGGTTTTTTTTTGTACGAACTAAATGTTATGTGTACAAGTAGGATGTCATTGGTAATTAAATTTAAAGATCAAGGCAATGGCCTTTTGTTACATTAATTTACTAATATGATGAAGTTAATTAAAGTACATATAACACAGGAAATTATATAACCTTCAAACACCGGCACACACCTTCCGATTTACAATGGCTTCAAAGCCCCCGGCTATTTTAACTATTGATTTGCATTCCATTCGCTTTTTTGTTATATACGAGTGAATAATATTTCCCTTATGATGCTCTTGAACCAATTAAAAGTTTAATGAACTACGAACATTGAGAGCTTAGTATCTACAAGTTCGTACTTCCACTTCGTGGATTTAGGATTCGAGACCGAGGATGGATATCTGACTATAAAAGTTTCGCTATATGGCTGCGATGAACGAATTAATTATAATGAAACCTTCCATCTTCCAGCCAACCCGTGCGCGACAACTTGACAGCTTCGTGCTATATATGTATGGGGTCATTTCAATGAGTAAATATGGTCGTTTCTCAATTCCAACAGAGGTATACGACAGTATACAGACTGTTAGGCAACAGCCTAACAGTCTCTTTGAGATTACAAAAGAATATAATAATGGGTCGGTTTTTGCGCGGCAAAAACGCCGCTGCTACGTCATCGCAGGTGTCAAGTTGTGGCGCACGGGTTGTAAACTTTTTGTGACATTGGAATTCGTTGCACAGATTGTTGCAAAAAACATCATTAAGTTTAGGCGACTAGCGTTCCAATTACCAGAACCTAAAGACAATACTTCCTGCAGTTTTTCAATTAATTCCCCTCGAATAGAGTGTAAACTGACACGAGAATATAACGTAATCATTCACAGTAGAAGTACCTAATAGCACAATATTCAGGATTTTGAAATTATTGGTTTCTTATTTTTTTTCTCATTTAAATCGGTCAACGACAATTATAATGAACATAGAGAATTCTGAAAAAGTAGGTCTGTGTTTTTTATGTTATGCTCTGAATGCTGAAAATATAACTCGTGTTTCGTAAGAAATATCCATTGGTTCTGAAATATAATATTCTTAGTACGCAAGTATACTTTAAAATTACTTAATCTTTAAATTTACTTAATCTATTCTTGGTAATATCAGCGATGTTGTTGACCTTGGGATAAGTGTAATACTAATTTGCATTTTCATTTTCAATTTGTGTTTGCCCAATATTTGCCGCGTGCAAATAATTAATAAAATTTCACATTTCTTTAAGACAAATATAGTACCTTTCTCATATACATCTAGGATTTTAATAATTATATTAAAGTTTGACTGCCTCGTTGGTCGTGTTGGTTGCGAGTGCGACTGCCGAACGGGAGGTCCTGGGTTCGATTCACGGGTCGGGCAC
>DWFO01001755.1:0-15043 GCA_018246595.1 Mimoniades nurscia nurscia | reverse complement strand
CAAAAATGGCTACATGAGTCATGTACAATGTACGCTCCGCATTGCAATAATTGTGACAGGGAAATGATTCGTAAAAAGAACCAAAAAAAAGGGTTAATAACATATAAGGCATATCTCCCACACTATATGGCATCTCTCCCATACGTTATGGGAGAGATGGCCTAATGTCAACTTAACATTTTTATTTTGTATTTCTTTTTGATTTCAGTCTAAAACTAGTTAATTGCAATTTTAATACTTAATGTTAGTGTCCCTTTAAAATAAAAAATAAAAGTGTTGATTTATATGGCATTTCCTATTTTTCGCTTAATTTCTACAAAAAGTATGGCATCTCTCCCACTTTTACTATACTTATACAAAAATGAGAAAAAATTGAGACAAGGAAAATATACCCCATAAAATTTATAACAAAACTATATTATAGCCATACTAAAAACCCCATGGCACAGTGACTGCCTGCATAAATTGTGTTAGTGCCCTGACGCAAGGCATGGGGACAGAGAGCCACGAACTATGGAGTTGTCTGGAAATCTAAACAAATTCAACACTGTTTTACGACGGTTTACGTCAGATAATTTAAGATTTACGTAAATGTAGAAAAACAATTTTATTATTGTCTTGATGCACTAAGACATTATAATAAGTAATCATATTTGGTTCAAACTGAAATTTAAATTTCAAAACGGTTTGAAGTAAATCTTACGATTATTTTTCCCTTTAAATAAACTTTTGATATACGACTTGATGGTTCGCATCTTCTCCCTTATACACTACACCAAACTGGTAAATTGAAATCAAAGCGTAGCAAGCGATTCATGATCCCCACGCTGGGCATTGGGTTGGCGATCATACGCTATATTACATTTAGATTAATTAAACTATATTTAATTGTACACGTGATTGTACCGGTATTATACAACAATGCCTTTGTTTAACAGAAATAGTGGGATTCGTAGCGTGGCGATTTTAAATCAATTTATATAGAATAGCGCTTCAGCTGACGAAGTATAATACTATATAAGGTCGCGACCACACTAAGTACAACTTTGGCTTAAGCAAACTCATTGCGACGGGTAGATTCTGCATATTAAACGATCCCGGACGTTTCAGATCGGATAAAACGTGAACAAAAAGATATAGAAAATCTCCATTAATTACTTTAAGATATCATGATGCCTGCCAGGCGTTCTGACATAATTTATGATAATATTCGTTTACTTAATATCGTATCAAGAGTTTGAAATTAACTTTTACCATTTCTTAATTTCTTACGATATTAGTAGTTGACAAACTTCAGAAATAAATTTCTAATCTTATTTACATAATGAAATTATTAATTCATATAGTTACGGTAGTAAGTTACTTGATTAAATTCGTTTTATTAATTAAAAACAATTAACATAAACTTGTCATTAATACATATTTTTACATTTTGAATGACAATTTAGTAGAGAATACAGTTAAAGGAACTGATACAGTCTGTGGCGCAGACCTGATGTCGGCTATTAAATTCATGTTACGAAGTAAACCGATAATTATATACGAATCTAATTATATAATATGTACCTATACCTAATAATGATATATTGGATAAAAAGTTACAATAGTTAACTATAATTTCTAATCTCAATATTTTTGTCTTCAGCATTTCACACTTTTGTGGAACAAGGGTCTCTTTTCAGTATGTGGAAGGGTTAAAGTCATAGTCTCTCACCATGATTGAGTGCAGATTGAAAACCTTCACACGTCTTAGAGAACAATTTTGAAGAACTTTAAGATGTTTAGAGTTGTACACAATTAATTGGACATTGATAGGGGTTGTAAGAAATAAAAAAAAGGCAAAAGAATACATAAAGATAAAAAGAAACTTAATGTGCTTTGTATGTCAAAGTGTGCACTGATCCGATAATAATGCTGGGCTGCAGGGAATTTAAGATAGAGGGAAATAACTTAAGGTCTAATCCTAAGTTTGAGTATAGTGGAACATCTACACTTCTATAGTTTGTTCTTCTTAAGAAGCTATCGCAGAGCAAACGTCCAGTTAACGACAGAACGTGTGTAGATAACACAAGGGACCAGACACAAACTCATTGAAACCGATGATAAAGGTTTAAATGCGAGGTTAATTGCCATTAAAGCCTTAAAATAATCCACTGATCCTTAAGGCCACGAAGGCATAACATTCTTATCGTCGTTCATATAGAGCCTAATAGATGTGATTAAAAGAAAATTCTAATTGGTTGTTCCTATCTCAGTATTTAAGTAACCTTTAATTATAATCGAATACTACACAATGTAAAGCTGATAAGATAACGCATTAATATTAAGTTAGTCTTAATTTTTTCTTAACAAAACCAATAGGTACAATGCAAGTAAAATACTCAACGGCAGATGCAGTTATGATGGCATGAGAGTCTCACCCCAAATCCTACAATCGGTAATTGAAAATGGCATCTAAATCAAAAACAATCAATACAAAATGTACTTGACATTACTAAACTCGGAAACGAATAAAAACCGATTCAAAACACATTTACAATTATGTTTCGATTCCATTTATCCCTCAATAGTTTTCTGAACAATGCAACCTTATTTAATACAAGGACAAACTAATATGAACCCTGTGGTGCCGTAATAAAGTTAATATGAAAGGAAAACACCATTTGTTAGGTGTAACTATTAATTTCCTTTCCATTACCCGCACAATGACATCACGTGGTGGCGGGAACAATATGGCGGCTTGGCGGGAAAATCGACAAGTCAATTACCTTTGGAAAATTAATACTCTATTGTATAACATTCATGTGATATGTTTACAGATACACAAGGTTTTAATTTTAAATTAATATGTCATGACGCCCGCACTCCCCAAAAAGGTGTAGGCAGAGGAGTGTAATACATTTCAATATTTTGTAAGTTGAGTTACTTATATGTCAAATCACCGAATAAAAGGTGAGCCCATTTCTGTACATTGGGCACATCCAGACTATTATTAAAAATTTCATGTTATAAAAAAACCAATATTGCCCGACCCAGGATCGAACTCAGGTCCTCTCAATCAGTAGTCGTGCTAACAAACACTCCATCAAGGCGGCAGTCAAATTTTATTTTGCATTCTGTCATATATTATGGATTCTGTCATATATTGTAATTCAATTATTTTAAAGTAATTATTATACACAGACCTACTAAATGAGCTAAGAATAAGTGAGAATGATGCAAAAAGCAACTTTGATAACTGTAATAAATAATGCTACTAAGCTAAGAATAAACTAATGTTTGTTAAGACAATTGCTATTACCTATAGAGAAATGAAAACGAAGGGTAAGGTACAATCAGGTCACCACAGCTGATGTCGAGGGGAGCGAAGTGGAACAATGACGTAACCAAATCGAACACACTTTGCTTAAGATCAACGAGACGCAACGATACGCATTGTTGAATTGTAATTTTCATTTTTTTTTGTCTCCAGTCTCTTATTAGTCTCCAGTCTCTTATTAGTCTCCAGTCGATATATTCTATTATTAGGTAATGATATCTTATGATATGCATGTCGGATGTGCAATGATAATACAAATATATATAATTGAAATTTGAATGAGAAGAATTCAAGGCATCCTTTTTTGGGAACAGTATTTAAATCGGTCAAAACCAAATAAACTCCTAATATACGAAAATATAGCCACATATACGTACCTACATGCTTTATTAAGATTTGAGACACCCAATTTCAAATATAAAATGGTGCGAATCTATGATAATGATTCCAAACTATCATACATAGATTCAAGTTATTAAAGACTAATCAGAATTCGGCGGGCTAGATAGAGAATTTATATTTATATTAACATCCGTCCGTTTAATCGTAGACGGACAGACGGTCCTATTGGCCGTGACGACGTCTACGAATCTATTAGTTAAAGGAAATTGCTAACGCCCGTCTTAGAGCAAGGTCTCAAACGTAGATATGAAAATTCAGGCGTAATAAGTCTTGACATATACAGCAACTTGGGATCGAACATCGTTCAGATTGGAGTTCGGACCTCGGAGTTGATCTTGTTTTCATATGATAAGAACTTTATTAATATTTAATTCAAGGTAATATTATGGTCTACCTACGTATTGGTCGCTGATCCGTCGTAATAGGAATTCAAAGTATAAACGACAAAAAATGGATGGAATTGGAATGGATGGAAATGGAAAATATTTCTGTCAAGCGCAAATGCACCGTTATTGGAAATAACTTAAGTTTTAGAAGACTGAACCTGAAAAAACTGCTTCAGTTTTTCAAACAAAACGTTAATAAATATACGCCTGCGCGACAACCACTTAAATAAAATCAAATAATCAGATAAAAGACCGGCAAGCACGTGCCGAGGTACAATAAAAAATAAAAAAAATGTAATAGAAATATTGTGAGGCGCGCGTAATTCAATGAGGAATGAAAAACATTTCTCTCTTCCTTGGAAAAAAAGCCTCGTTCTTTCGTCGACCAGTAACTGAATTATTCTATTCTATAACAAGTTTATTCACAATAAGAAAATGAAAATTTGTAGCGGGCAAATGGATTTTACTCCTGTTTAAATATCTTTAGTGGAGCGTAATTATAATTTTTATATAGTTTGTCGACACAATTATTAGTGAATGCTTGCCCCTATTTTTTCCTGTAAATTAATAAACTAAAAAGAAGAATAATAATAATTATTTAAATGTTGGTTTTCCGTATATAAGAAATTACCAAGTAATTTGTCCATATTATTCGTCTGCACAATATGCAATTCCGAGACATTTGTTAGAAAACTCGTTATGAATCTAATAAATTGCTAGAATCGGAGGGAAAAATAGAAAACGACATGTCAAAACAGCGCAGCGTTTATACAATTGGTAGGCATTGAGGAAAGAAGGGGGATTAAATTATCGGCGGAGAATTATAAGAAGGCACCCCCTGTAAACACATATCCGAATATGCTGTAGCGGAACTTGATGTCGAGTCAGTGATATTAGCCGAACTGGATATGACTTGGCTGATGATTTTATTGCTCATATTTTTTCATACACGGAATATTGCCCAATATACCTGTACCGAGACCTTTTTTACAACTAGTGCAAGACCTAATGATGTGTAAGCGCTCGCTGCTTGGTGTGCATAGTAAATCCTGGATGTTCAGACACGACATTTGTATACATAAATACATTACCTGTTAATAAAATAACCACAGTATCCCATGTACGCTTTTAAATAAAAAAAGAATTAAAAATATTTGCTTAATTTTAAATAAGAACGAATTTGAGCACTTCAGTTAATTCCGACATGTGGTTAGGCAGTCTGGTGACTATATGCTTTAGAACGGAAACTTTACTAGTGCTATTCCAACAAGATACTCATAATACTGAGTAAGGTAAACGCGACTATCCTGCTGTCTCCTTTGAACCCAGGTTCTGCTTACTTTCGTAAATATAAAAAGAAAAATTTATTTAGGAACTGCATAGTTAGTAACAATGCATCAATCTAAGCCGAAATAGGATTCTTAGAAGATTCTAGAAAAATTCTTATAAGGATGGCTATGTTTCCTGGGAAAACATAACGCTCAACCAGAAAATGTGTCAGCCCTTGGATCTCCGGAAACGTCAGTCAGACGCGACTACGGATTAAGAATATGGGTCATTTTACGGATGCATTTTGATGTAATTAAAATATTAATGATTTCGTACCGGAAATAGCTGCATCATAAAATACGTTACCATGGAGACGAGAGGTAGTAAAAAAAACAATGTATCGTTTTGAAATGTATTGTTTTGACATAAAGTTATAAAAAGTTACATTCAAGCCTGAAATTTTAACAAATATTAAAGCGGACCAGTAAGTCCGCTTATAGTAAAGACATATCTAGAAAACCATTGTCAATGTACGAGGATTTTCTTGCTACTGACAATAGGGAAAATTACCCATCGGGAAAGCGACAAAGCGGCCAAGTGGGCAGACGGCGCCGTTATGTGGAAACATCTTTTTTTTTTATCACGAACTAGTCTTACTTTATATGTTACGTACGTAGGTAATCTTCTTGTTCCAATTAACCCATCACTCATAACGTTACCAGCCACCGTGATTGTTTTGGATTTGCATTTGCTCAAATGCAAACCAGAGTGAACTATAATATTGGCCATCTCAAAACATACCTACTTATATTCATATTTTTATACAACTTCAAAATTTGTTAAAGCACTTAAACCTTACCAAAAATAATCTAGATTTTTGTAGCCGATATGTAAATAAATGATACCAGTCATCGGTGACTTTAGGAATAATATTTTTGGGAAGCCGCCTCCACGCTTAGTTAGCAGCGACCCCGCCCGCCCAGGAGGGTAATAAGCCGTCGTTATGATTATTTCGCAAACAATACGGTTAATGCGGCGCGAACAATGCGCCAATCACGAAGGTTTCCATGTAACGGCATTATGTCTGAAAAAGACTAGTATTAATGCATACGAACGTCGGCTTTTCCACCACACCTACATATGCGTTTTATCAAGTAAAATATCTATGAACTTTACCCATCACTGACTCCGCGTGATCAAGCCGTGGAGCTTATAATGAATATAATAGCACTACATACGAAGTTATTATTATACGGCGTAAATAAAGCATAATATATCTTTCAAATTCAGTCACTGGTTCGTTGTTTCAGTGGTGACAAGTAGAAATTTCTAGTACTCGCTTGGAGTCTGAATATGTGCCCGGTGTATGGGAATAGGCTCACCACTTACCCCATAGTGGGACGTAAAAGTAACTGGTAAAACGTTGGAGCGTACTAGACTCCTCTGCTTGCTTCTTCGGAGATTACAGGCGTGATATTATATTTTTATATATTTCATTACACAAATTTACTTATTAGCTACACTTCACTTTTACTCATGCCAGGTTTCACACAAGTAGAAAAATATCCTATTGTTCAACCTTTAATAACTTAAATAATGATGTACAAAATGTCCCCCAACATTTTTCATCAGCGGATGCGGATCCGAAAACAAATTATAGGGTTGCACAAGAACCTAGCAGAGAGGAGATTTAGTTGAACAGTAGTCTACATTAGGCGCATCCTTAGTTCGTTTCGCGCAATTCATTCGCTCTGACTGGGGTAACCAGACGGCTACGTCCATGAAGGACATTCCCAATTTTCTTAACTTGAAATTTAATTTTACGAAATAACAGTCAATAGCTGTTAGCTTCATGTATACCAAACTGAAAGTCTTGCTACTAATGACTAGCCTAAACTGGCATTATTTTAAAACTTACTTACCTATTTGTTCTGAAACTACAGAAAACAAAATTCACATTGCTTATGAAATTTATTAAAGCGAGTAAGTCGTTATAGGTAAGGTAGTAAGTTAAAGGTATATCTACGGTTCATAGAAATTCGACAACATTATATATAATAAACAATATCTAATAATTAAACTATATTGTCGCTGTTTTCATTTATCCAGCAATTTCGGTCACAGAAGTTGGCAGCGCTAGCACTGACCTAAGGATGCGAATACAATAGCCAACTCATTAACTTCTCTTGTTTAGGATAATCATCGTCTTAGTTTTGTCTGTATGCGCCTTAATTGTCTATCTTGTATTGACAGAGTACCACCGAAACATGCAGAAATGGACGCGTTTGAAAGCCGGTGAAATTTACCGCCATCATTCGGAGATTAAAATGAAATTTTTGTAAAAATAAAATTTCAACACACTGTGTCGTCATAACAAGTCACATAATTCGAAAATAGCAGAATAGTACTGCGCCAGAATCAAGTGTTATTAATCTCAAAACCCTCACAATTTGCAATGACAATAGTAGCGTAAGCGACATACCTACTTGTAAATTGAATCGCAATTAAAGCCTTACAAAATAAACGACTTTCAATTAAAAATATTATATTAGCATTATGAAACAAACGGTGTGCTTACACGAAACTCTTTGAAACGAAACAGTGGAAATAAAATGGCTGGTTCATAGTTGAGCATGAAAATACTAGTAAGTACTCGTATTCGAGTCAAGATGCCTCTACATTTCCGCATAGTTGCCCGCAAAGGAAGGTTTTCGATTGAGGAATTTTGTTCCGAGCAGCACTTGTAGATTTCCCTCCATCCTGAGGAAATGTAATATTATATAGTGTAATGTAAGTCAAGGTAACTCAAAATGTAAGCGCAACTTTAAAACTGAAAGCCGAAGTTTTGTTCAGATATTTCTAAAATGCCTTTTTTAAACTCGAAAAGCTTTACACTGCACTCCCGCGACTGAGTTTGTCCTATTTTGTTTAACGCTGTAATAATTTACTCATTCATTAAAATAAAATACAGAATTACTTCACTATATTAAACTTTCATTTTATTACATCTCTTTTTAGAACGTTTAACAAGTAACTATGTTTATGAATTCACTTGTTTATAAATTTTAAAAAAGAATATTGTAAATTCATTCTATTTTTAATTCGATACAAATAAAACGAGCATGTGAACAACGTGTGGTAGGCAAACAAAATATGTCTTTGCTTAAATATCCATCCCCTCTACCCCTGTGTCAACTCATAAAATAAATAAGTGCACATCCTTTGACAGAGCAACACAAACAATTGTCCAAATCGTAAACAATGGTATACATCGCAAATATTATCTGCGCCCCGCTCAAAGTATTCCAACGTATAATGAACCATTCATACTGCCAAACAAACTCCAACCAACCATATGCAATAATTCCATACGGTCGCAATGAGGACGATACAGCAGTAACCCTCTATCAAATTACAAAGGAAACTAATACCAAAATAGAAGACAGTAAAACACAGAATTAAATGACAAACTTTATAGATATAAATCCTTGAGCCGCTGACAAAGAACAGAAGCGATTTCACGACATCAAAGTGGAACACGACATATTACGCTTCAAAATAAACACCAGAATAAATACATCGAAATGTTTGTTAGGAAATATTCGGCGTTGGGGTGATCATAGTCTAAATTATCTGGTAACTGAGGGTTTTCCGAACCCCTTTGATAGTGCGAATTAATTTGGCGTCCGTGCATACGTTTGTTTGTCGGGATTTGGAATTAATAAAGAGAATATATTATGTACAATACAATCTGTAGCATGGTTACAATAATGAGTAACAAAATGCGATGCGACTGTACAATGGAGAATTCGTATTAAAACTTTTCTAACGAAGCCAAATTGTTCGCCTCGCAGTCGCTGAAACTCGAGCTCGCTTAAAAATGGTAGCCTATAATTTGCACATAAAACACATCCTAATGCCAACGTACGTGATCACTTATTCGGCTTACAAAACGAGACATCTTGATCTGAAAGCGGACTTTGATTTAAATACATTATTCTTGTAATAACAGCGGCACCGGACGGAGGGATCCCATTGAAGTAGGAGAATACATTATTTTAATTCGTACCACCTCTTTGTGACCCCATCAGAGAATTAATGGATTCAAAGCCTTCTCTTCCGTTCGACAAAGAATAATTTGCTAAGTAAATGAACGGCAGACAATCCTGTTACGATCCCAAGTTTTGTTTCGATGGAAGATTAAAGAGTGGCGAATCATTGAAAGGTGCCTCTTTACAAATCGGCCCTTTGTAGCCTTATCTGTGTTAATTTTGTAAGGTCAATGAATAAAGTATACAGCGAGATTTTATTATTCATTATTGCGCTTTGATTTCATTTCTTGCCTATGAAAGATGCAGTGCGCTGTTAGTTGAAAGGTAGAAACTCGGGGTTGTTAATGAAATAATTGTAGCTTTGTTGTTGTGTTGCATCCATTGCCGTCTGAGCAATAATCTAAATTGGAATAGGTTGTCTGAGATGCACGGAGCCCCAATTCAGTATTCATTGAGAGCGGTAGAATGGCGCTATCGAGAATTATTGTCAAATCTCAGGGGCATTTCAGAAGGAGATCCCTCGGAACGTGAAGTGAGGAAGTGTTGTGTTTAAATTGACGTGATATTTAAGTTCCTTGTACTATAACGAGATTTTCTGTTGTAAAAATAATACGTTGACTCTACCGTTTTTCGAATGAGAATATTTTTAATAATACTGTTCATAAAACTTGCATTTTTGTGTTTTTCGTTTTTATCTACCTACTTTAAGAAGCTATAAAAAAACTTATGAAATTACAAATGATAAGCTATCTATCATTTGACGTCATCAAAACAACACATAGTACGTAGCTACGTACTATGTGTATATTTCTTTAAAATAGGTACATCTAAAATATTTCTTTAAAAAAAAATCTATTTAACTATATATTCATAGGTATATACATACATATGTAGTTTATCAGCCGTCTGGTTACCATATCACAAGCTCTGTTGATGCTTACTTTGGGATCAGATGGTCGTGTGTGGAGATGTCCCAAGATATTATTATTATTTTTATAAATACTTTTTTCTAATATTGTTTATCTTAACCTTATCCAAATGTTCGTAGTTGGAAGACACTCAAGAGAACTAAATAAGATGAAACTGGAATAGCCCAAAAGACCTCAAGGGAGTACAGTCACTTATTGTTACATAAACCACAGTCGCGTCGGAACTATAGACATTGTTCCACAGATATACCATTTTGGTGTTAACTTAGTGAATTCAATTGACCATTCATAAAAAAAAAAACTATCATCTTTTTTTATAATACAAAATATATGATACGTAAATGAACATAAAAATGAAACATTATCACCCCAGCATTGATGAAAATTGAAAAAACATCATATAATAAACATTTACCAAAGCCAAATTGAGAGCGACGTAAAATTATGTTTTAGCTTGAAATTGTCTGGACACGTAAATTTCCATAGGAAAACGCTGAAACTCGCATCGAATAATATCGAATGTTGTATATATAATTCATAAGGTCGCCTCGGCAAAGCCACTACACCTTTGTGAATAATTTAGATGTCAGACACATATTATTTTTGCAGGGGCCGCGGTCTGCCCCATGTTTGTTCTATAGAATATCATTTGGTGCATAAAAGGAGATGTGAAAATCTTTGACGTTAATCCTTTGGCTGACCCTCAAGAAAATGTTTTTCGAGCATACAAAAATACAAACGAAGATTAGGAATTGGTGATGGAGAAAAACATCGATAGCAAAATAACTTGGAATACCGAGTAGAAGACGAGTACCAACTAAAAAAATAAGATACCTAAATAAATAACACTCAGAAAGAAAAACGTGTAGGTATGTACATCAGTGAAAGTATCTGAGATAACGATAGCATAAAGTGGAAAACTTAAGCAAATGTATAGTAAATATTTCCATAAGTTTCATTAAAAAATAGTTTTGCTTGTTGATTTGATATAGGCAACATATCGATCGAGTATAAAATATTAATCGTTTCCACCGAATCTGAAGTGCTTGTTTACCAAACTCGCTCACAATACATCCAATCTACGTGCAAGACTCGAGCTTTCTAACTGAATTACATTCAGTCTCCGCACAATCCCACGCCATCAAGCCATTATTAACCCTTTCAAGGAGTCACAATCACAATTTGCGGTTATTTGTCAAGCCGCGTAATGCGCTAAAACATTTCGTTTAACATCTCGTTTTAGACTAAGATTTTCGGCTTAATCTCTTAATGTTTTTGTGGTGTACAGTATTGCGGTGTTAACTGCGGTAATTGGCTTGTGTAACGCTTGTTTGAGGTCGTACAATAACGCTGATGTGTTTGTGGAGATAGGATTTATTGTGTTTAAATTACCGTGTTCTCACGAGCGTGTTATGCCGTAATTTCTAGTTGACTACTCTCTTTATCTTCATTTATATAGTACTTTGATCGTCGACTTGCGCAAAACGTGATATAGTAAGTTTGTATCATTTAGTTACTTGATTGATTTCTGTTTGACATTTTAATAATCCTTTATAACTTTCAACAAGGCACTTAAGTATTGCGAGTTCGTAAGCTTTAAATGTGAATATTTTGAATAATGTTACTTGAACTATTCACGCGAGGCACTATTCAGAGGCTATAATGTATTCCCGACGTCTAATTCTGTAAACTCATAAATAATCTGTCACCTCCACATTACAGTGCTATTGTGTTCAGAACAATAAGGTTCTACTAAGGAGTTTTGGCTTTTGGGTTGAATTCACCACAACTCAATCAGGTCCGCCACAATGTGCATTCCCACGCACGAGTCAGAGGTCGTGTTTTGTTTACCGGTAATTTTGACATCATTTTGCTTTCTCCGTCATGAATACGTCGATGCGTGCTCACGATATAGGTACATTTCGGAAATTTCAAAAGTAAAGTGCTTAAGTAATTGACGGCGTTAAGAATGTTGCAAAATTTGCATGT
Source organism: Mimoniades nurscia nurscia (assembly GCA_018246595.1). Taxonomy (NCBI): domain Eukaryota; kingdom Metazoa; phylum Arthropoda; class Insecta; order Lepidoptera; family Hesperiidae; genus Mimoniades; species Mimoniades nurscia. The sequence goes on along the minus strand of DWFO01001755.1, from coordinate 2,697 downwards.
TTTTTTTAAAACGTAACATGTCCCTTAAACGTGTGTCGTGATTAAAGTAATTTAAAGAATCGTTTAGAAATATCGAATATAATTATTGAATTGAATAGGTATATTTTGTTGACTGCCACGTTAGTCGTGTTGATTGCAAGCGCGACGGCCGATTAAGAGATGCTGGGTTCAAATGCCGAATCGGGCATTATTGGATTTTTCTAAATTAGATTTTCTATGTAGTAGGCAATAGCACGGAATCTGAAGAATCTGAATGTACCTGGTGTATGGCAATAGGCTCACCACCTATTCTATAGAGAGACGTAATCGTAACTGGTGAAATGTGATTATAGACGTGATGTTACCATTTATGTGATGTTACATTATTGTTACCGTGATGTTACATTATTGTGACAGCGTGCCACTAGCTAACAGATATTTTAAGGACAATTCAAAATTTTTCTTTGCAGGTCTTCAGCTTACACTCTTGTACAGTAAAACAAACTCACAGTGGCTTCTTGCGTCATGGGATGTAATTTCAGGGCAAAATGCAAAGCAGTTGGACGTGCTTCTAAGAAAATTAAACATAGGAGATTTTTAAAGATTAGGTATTAAGATATCTATCTGTCACGGAATGTCGTTCATAATTTATATAACATTTTTTTATCAACTTAGCTATTATTTTTATATCAATTGGAGAATAAATATAATTAGACAAAACAGTGTTATACGAGTACATATGTATGTATATGTTTATATTAAAGTTACATAAACTATTTGTATCTGACGTCACTCAATATTTGCTTAACATGTAACCGAATCCGTAAAATTCATTATTTTTTTTATGAAGGCGAATAATACAATATTGCCTTAATTAGACGATACAATGAAACTGCGTCCCTTCAAGGGTTCGCTAGCGCCTTGTTTGAACCCAATAAGAGAGAGATGAGGCGGAATAATCGATTCGACAAACAAGAGGGTTCCGTGGTAATGCGTCTCGATACATCGATACAACCCGATGAATTCGAATTGGAATCGATTTGCGCGGGTGTATTATTCTTGATCATGTTTCCCTAGTGTATTAATGGGACGTGTGACACTCAATCCACAGTTGTCTTGTTCACTTTCAACGCGGGATTCTTTTTTTGTTACTATTATATTTGTGAGCAAATTACTCATTCCGTAGGTATTCTGTTAGTAATGTGTACGGGCTCACGGTATACATGATATTATGAATATTTTGTATCCATTGAAATAGTTCATTAAATATCTCTTTAAATAAACAGTATGCAACCTCTAATAATTTTGCAAAGCTGTCTGTAATTAATATAGGTACTTAGTTTTTATATTATATTCTATCTGTAACATGCATAATTAAGATATCACCAAATACTTTTATTAATCGTATATTATTAATAGTGGACAATGCATTTCTTAGATAGAAGTCCAAATTAATAGTAAAAAAGTTCGCAAAATCTTATAGAAAACTATACTTCAGTTAGAGAACGGGCGCATTTAATATCATGAGAGCATTATTGTGATATTCGTTGAATAACACGTTCGGCGTTTTCAAGATCAAAAGAAATGTGTTCTTTGCAATACATTGATTAGTTTCTTTTGTCACATCAAAGACGAAGGGTCCATTGTGTGACCTCTAATAATGATATTTCCACCAAATTTTTCTGTTACCCGGCTCTTTAATGTTTATTATAGAAATATGTGACGGGTTTCTTTTCGTCGGATATTAGCGTTAAATGAGCTTCGATTTCGTAACAAATGCCTACATGTGTAGGCGACTTTATTGTGATATTTGGCGATCATGTGAATGGTGGGTATGCTACGAGTAGAAGATGAATTTATTGACTTCTTGACTTCCATATTGTTCCGTTCGACCCGAGGTAAGATATCTAATTTCATGACACAATTTTTCAATTTTCTCTTTTTATTAATTCTTTAATTTTTTTTCATTAATATATCGGTGTACTGTTATTTTTCAATATCGTACCTTTGTTTTACAGTATCATTGTTTCCTTCCAACGTCGAAATAAAAGCTTAAAATAGACATCAAAGGAAAGCTTTACAATATATTGAAAAATGTAACAAATCAACACGTGCCGTGCGCAAGCGCAGTGCCAAATTGAAGAAGGGGTATTATTTATATTATGATGTCTTATTAACGAGTGATTTACTGTTGACAGGACATTTCGCTTTTTTTTATCGCGCCGCAAATCTTTTAGCGGCTTTTTTAGATGTGACATAAATATTGTTTTAAGTTTTGAAGGTTGGCGTTCGGAGAAAATGTGGCTTTTTAGGGGAAAACGAAATTTCACTTTTCACGACTTGACTTGGATCTGATGGACAAATTACGGTGACGTATTTCAATATATAGTTGTGATATTAAGGTAGTATACTCGTACATTTATGCCAGTATACATTAAATATTACAAATAAGAAAATACTTGTATACCATCTCAATCCTCAAACATCAGAAAGCATATATATATATATAGTAGTCTCCTATTTTAAATCTTTCACATAACAAACAGTTTAGTAAAAAAAGTGAGATTAAGTTGCTATGATCATTAAATGACAAAAACATTGTAAGAATTGATCAGTTTTTATTAGTTTAAAAAAAAAAACCTAACTTCACGCCTGTAATCCCCGAAGAGGTAGGCAGAGGAATGCAGAACACTCCCACGTTTCACCGGTTACGTTTAC
>DWFO01001754.1:0-15044 GCA_018246595.1 Mimoniades nurscia nurscia | reverse complement strand
TGTTCGACCCGGGGATCCAACCCGGGACCTCCCGATCTGCAGTCGCACTCGCAACCAACACGACCAACGAGGCAGTAAATTGGAACGAAAATGATTACAATCCAATTCAAATAACTTTTTCAATAATAATTAACATAATAAATGTTACGATTGCCTCTTTATACACTGACTTTTTAGTAGTGGCTTGGAGTCTGGACTTGTGCTTGGTGCATGGCAATAGGTGCACCGTCTATTCCATAGTGAGACTTAAAATGTAATTGGTAAAACTTGGGAGTGTATCCTCTGTCTATCTATTTGGTGCTATGATTCAGATGTAACATTAAAAAAAATAAATGTTATATATTTTCAGTATGTACAGAATAATAAGGCAGCTGACAATGACTGGTTTCGGTTAGAATCAGACAAGACTGGGACAAGGTGGTTTGGAAAGTGCTGGTACGTCCACAATCTTCTCAAGTATGAGTTTGATCTGGAATTTGATGTGAGTGTTGCTGTGCTACTACAGTACTTAATTTAATAATTCATTGGAGAAAATGCTAATGTTACTTTGCAATTTTGCCTTACTCATTTAACTTTCATCGCAAGCAGGCAACACTGTTAACATTGGTTTACTCCAGTGAATTATTGATTGAAATAAACATAGCTTATGCATTTTTTACTTATTATTCACATTGTTATAGTAATTACTTAATTATTTATCATTTTGTATTTATTTAATTACATTGTTAGATGAAATGTTTGTCTTTTAATTGAAACTTTTAAAAAGTTTCTTACATAAAAGCTTGTTGGTGGAGTGGTTGTAAGTGTGTCCGCCGTTCCAGTGGTCCTGGGTTTAAATGTTCCGTTAGAAATTTCTAGTACTGGCTTGGAGTTTTTATTTTATGTCCGGTGCATAACAATACACTCACCGCCTATACATTTGTGGGACATAAACATAATTGGTGACACATATGTGACACTCTCTATGCGAAAACATTTAATTGGTGTTAAGATGTTTAGTTTATAAGTAATATTGTTACAATCACTGTATGTTTTCCGAATAAAATAAAATAAAAATAGGGATCACAGGTGTAATTTTACATTAGTAAAAAAAGTAACTTCACGCCTGTAATCCCCGAAGAGGTAGGCAGAGGAATGTAGAACATTTTTACATTAGTTTAAACACTTTTTTGATTTCTCATATTGTTGACTAGCCTATCACTTTAGTGATTTAGTCACCCTGACAAATCTCCACAACCTTGATCTCCACCCATGTATCCTACTTAAATAATTAAATATTTTTGCAATGAGCACATATATTTTTTCTATATAGTAATATTTATACATATATGTTACTTATCAGTTATCTACATGTACAGGATCTGCCTCATTTCTGTTAAAATGCCTGTGTGTGAATTGTTTCAAGATGCTATAAACTTTTACTATTTCACAGATTCCTGTGACATATCCAACAACAGCCCCAGAGCTGGCCCTACCCGGGCTTGATGGTAAAACGGCTAAAATGTATAGAGGAGGTAAAATATGTCTCACAGACCATTTCAAGCCTCTGTGGGCTCGTAATGTACCTAAATTTGGCATAGCTCATGCTATGGCACTAGGGGTAAGTAATATGGGTATAGTTTATTTTGGTTTAGGTATTACATTTCATAATAGCAATATAGACAACTTTCAAGGCAACAGAATTTGAGGGTATACATTATTTCCCTATATGTATAATTAGGAATTATTCAAATTGAGATAAAGCATTTTCTACTTTGCACAAGCCTAAACTAAGCTAGGAATACAAACATTGCTACCAGCTAGTTAAGGGAAGTGTAGATTGGTCGCTCTGTCTGAGAATTGACAATGATTATAGTTAACAACTCCTGGAACCATACTGTGGTAGTGGAATGTACCCTACAAAGCAAATGAAAGTAACTGAATGAGGTAAGGTGTAGGTTAGTCTATGTGGTGTGATCTGATAAAACTATGTGTCCACATCAACACAAAAGTCGAATGAAGGAGAGAAGAAAAGATTTAAAAGGATTTTATATATGTACCTACAGCTCCTGTCCAATATAATGCAGGATGCAGTGAATTTTTTTTACATATAACCACTAGTTCAGTAGTTTTCATAGGCCTCAATTGATTTGAGGGCATGTAAACACTTGGTTCTTAAACTGTCAACATTAGATGCCATTGACCCTTGCCAGAAATATATATAATAATAATATATACATATATACTCGTATGTCCAAGAGGTATGGCTGATTGATAATATCAAGTTATTTTTTATTGTCACATTAATAGTATTTTTGTCTTCAGCTTGGACCTTGGCTTGCTGTAGAAATTCCAGATTTGATTGAGAAGGGAGTGATAACCTATCAAGAGAAGGAAGAGGAATCGAAATAAAGTGATTTCATAACTACTTATATGTAAATAAAAGTGTTTATATATATATTTAATATACTGTTTTCTATTATTCGTTTTGTCTTTTATTATGTAGTATATTATGTTAAAGATTATTTACATGTGACTATGCAGTAGGGGAACAGGTGTCCTTTGCAGTTGAACTTTGAATGCTTGTTGGTCTCTCAGGTTTTAAATTGTTTTTGAGACCTTTAATACGACCTTTACCAGGTTTTGTGGTAACCACAAGGTATACGGTTATTGATAGGCATGATAAAAACTGATTCACAGCGTCAATCGAATGGTTACAAGTACGACCGCTGAGCGAAAGATTTTGCGTTCGACCCCGGATCAGGTATCTATTGTTAGACTTTCCCAATTTGTAATATAGTTGGGGGCCAAATAAAATTTAAACTACCTTGGGCTTCTAGCTCCAAGTAGATTAATGTTTATGAAAATGTACTTTGAATAAATAACATATATTATTTAAAATAAAAAGAATATTATTGACACATGTCAAAATGAAAGTACAATAGCGATAACAGCCGGGATGATAAAAATGTTTAGAATGAACAAAATAGGAAAATTTTCCATGTTACCTCAGCTTTGGATTTTATTGGATTTCGAAATAACCGCGATGGCAGACGATATAAACCGGTAACACATTGCTTGTTCGATATGGATGGTACGATTCTCGGTAAGCGTTATATTTTGGTTGAATGATATAGGTACTCGTTAGAGAAATTCAAAGATGTGTATAAAATTATAGCATCACAGCCATTACGGTTCAGAACAACATTGACCAATCACAAGATGTCTGGTCATGTATAATAGGCTCATACTAATTTTCTTACAGTACCTGTTCTGTTATGGTATTTACATTCTTGAAAACTAGAGAGAAAATTTATATAGGGGAAATTTTTTTTGAGTTTAAATGTTACATAAAATAAGTGAAGTTGATTAAAAAAACATAAGACAAGCTCATGATTTTATGATATATTTTCAAATATTTGTACTTCGGTCTAAACAAAGTATTCGCCTGGATTTTGGCCTGTGGGATATCGATGCATATTTTAGTCATTTTAAGTAGATTTTCTATTATTTACTCATGATCCTCTCCTACACACTATGTTCTAAAAGAAGTCTATCAATTCGATTATAGTTTTTTAAGCATTTTTATCTACTTCTATTTTAATATACTTTATATCAAGCGAATGTAATATCCTCTTATGTCTGTTTTAAAGATACAGAAATAATATATCATGACGTATTAAAAAAAGTATGTGAAAAATTCAGGAAGAAATATACAAAAGAATTGGAAATTAAGGTAATAAACGTTATTGTTTAAAATTATAAGTTCTGTTATTTATTCTTACACTTATTTAAGCTGCATAGAAATCTTATACGATCAGTTACATAATTCAATGATATGATAAGTATAGGTGCCTAATTGACTTAGATAATATAAAGTTATATCTTCTACAGACGTACGGATTAACTGACAGGGAAATTTGCGAGGCTGTCGTCAAAGAGTTGAAATTACCCATTTCCGTGAATGAATTCGAGATGCAGTTGACAGATCAAATACAAAAATTGCTACCCAGTGCGCCTTTGCAGATCGGTTAGTGTATTGTACTTGGAACACCAACGATTAGCTACTGGTTTTTTGGTTTCGCAGGGATATTCCATCATGCCGCTTTATGTCAAGTAAAACTCGTACAGGATTTAAAACCTAATAACATATACTTGCAATCGCAAACATTAGATTGGAACTGGGGGTTTGTCCAAGCGTCTGACGATAACTTAACACAGAAAAGCCTGGATTTTACTACATAATCTGCTAATTAAATAAGTGTATCTGTAATCCTGACATGGTCCATCCAGCAGGATGTGAAGATAATAATTTCACAGGAGAATAGTGGATTTGAAGCCTAAGGAGAAATGTGCGCAGGTACAAGGTTATTATTTAAAACGGTCTGAAGTATATTAAGGGTATGGATTATAAACACCCAACAAGGTTCATGTATGAGTGTGTGCGCTTGTTGCGCTTTTCAAATTTGAATTTCTTACACTCTTCAATTTTAAATTTTGAATACAATAGGTTCAATCACAAAACCAATATGTACAGAACGTGGCGATTTCAGTAAATCAGCTGGATGCTTAATTTACAGCGATAATGTTATTGTCGCAAGACCGTAGAGATACCTATTGTATTGTAGGTGCCGAGCGACTGTTAACCCATCTCCATGACCACAAAATCCCGATGGCGCTGGCCACGAACTCCACAGAACAAGCGGTGAGACTCCACGCCACGGCGAGACCGCAACTATTCGGACTGTTCAATCATAAGGTAAAGTTTTACTAAGATGAATATTCGCGAGTTTAAAAAAATTCAGAAACTTTATTGTACTCCTTGTAGAGTAGCATACAGGTATGAAATCTTACTGGTAGGTACAGATAATCATCACCACGATTTATATGCTTATGAATGTGGCAGCGCGTGTGTACCTACAACTATGCACACCAGCAACAAACTAATGTTATGTGTAATCTTTTTCTTACTGTCTTTTTATCTATTAATACACAAGTAGTTATAACAACCATACTAACTAAACTCACGAACACTAATGTTATTTCTATAGCCCACAAGCTGTTATTCGGATAGGTAGGAACTGTAGTACCTACTGCAGGTATAATCACGTATAACAGCTGCTTGCCAATTTTGTACTATTGTTACCTCTCCTTAAGGGTTTACTCATCGTTCATTATTCTTTCAATTACAAAAAGTTAGAGAGTATTAGTTAAAAACCTGTATAGAATGTCATGCCTTTTTTTAAAAACGTACAGGTCAGCGTCACAGATCCCGAGGTGATCCGTGGGAAACCGCAACCGGATATTTACCTCGTCGCGGCGTCAAGATTCCCGATGAAACCAAGACCATTTCAGGTACCTTAAATTATCATTAAAAGCGTTATTGGTTGCAAACTTCAATACGAAAAAGACGCTCGCTTTCAGTGGTATGATTTTATCCAATTTCAGAAAATATTTCCCAGAGTGTTTTGTTTGTGACACATTATAGGTTCCAGTAGTCATCGTCTGTATAAATCATCCATACCGTCATTCAGAATACATAGTAGCGACGTCGGTTATTAAGTAATCGAAAATAGTCACTGTAAGTACAACTAAGTATAAAAAGTGTATTTTCAGTGTCTGGTGTTTGAAGATTCTGCAGCGGGAGTAACAGCAGCGGTCGACGCGGGTATGCAGGTAATTTTTTTATTTGATAATTATTTAAATAAGTATTTAATTATGTATTTAGAAATTTATGACTGCCTCGTTGGTAGTGTTGGTCGCAAGCACGACTGCCAACAGAGAGATCCTGAGTTTTGGGGCATTACTTGATTATTCTAACTTAGATTTTCTAATATTGGCTCTGACTTTGGATATGCGCCCGTCCTATGGCACTAGGCTCACCGCTTATCCCATAGTGGGAGGTAAAATTAATATGGGTTATAAAATAATACTTATACTAATAAAAATTAAAAATGCAAATTATGTTGTTATATCAATGGAACCTTAGGTTTGTTTAGGTAAATATTCAACAAAATAAAATATTAACTATCCGTTTAGATTTGGTTGCTACCAATTACAACTGCATTGTGCAGCAGAGTTGATTCTCTAGTTGATCAGCGCGAGTCGTGAGGTGATAGTTTTCGCTACTCGCGCTGACCTACCTACAATATTTTATTTATCAAATTGCACAACGACCCCATGGCCATATTCACATTGATTATTAGTTGGACTCGTTTTGACATGTCACAATTCATACTGACCGGGAATTTTACAACTGGTCTTATGATTGTTTAATTTTGTTAAATGTTTGCAGGTAGTAATGATCCCGGACCGTCGTCTCGGTCGCGAGCAGACTCGCCACGCCACGCTCGTGATAAGATCTCTAATGGACTTCAAACCTGAAATGTTTGGATTGCCGCCCTTCCCCAAAACCCAGACCCGGAGGACCCGGCTAGAAACATAACAAATGTTATAAAATTAAAAATGTTACACGCCATGGCACAACTAGCTGAACATTTTTTTGTTTTAACGCCATTATTAGCCTTATTCTATACGCCAATAGATGCTGGCTTCTATACGTTAGATTAGTTAGTTGTCTTAAATTTTACAAAAATATAATTTTAAACAAATTTGTAGTCACTAACGGATAACAAACTTGAAATGATATACATTGCGTGCAAAACGACAATTTTAATATCAAAGGAAATTGTATGAAAAAGAAAACGAAAGTAGAAACAGTATTACATTGTTTATTTGAACCAAACCCACATATAAATAAATACAAATCGTGATTAACCTCACTTTACACAACGAAAGGTACTCGCGTAAGAATATATTAAAATTATACATTATTTACAAAATGGCGGAGTAAATAATTTTGTACACTAAACTAATTAAATATAATTACTTTGAAACAAAAAAAAAACATATCGAACAGATGATTTTGTATAAAAAACTAAATACTGGTATATATTATATATTTAAGAAATAGAATTTGGATTCTTCAAATTATAGAATCTTTATAAACTAAGCTGTAACTCTTTTTGAAATTTATTGCAATACATAAAAATGATCACCATGGAATATGAAAACAAGATGCATTACCGTCGAAAGCAATCATCCTGTCGATCAACAACTTCAACGAATATAACACAAATTGCTGAAGTTTACAATTTAGAAACAAAAGTATGATTCATATGTATATATAAATTTAATTTGTCATATTATACATTTACATGACAGTTATACAAAGTACACTATTTTATTTTGGTTTTAAACTGACAGGCATTTAGATGTTGCGATATTAGACAGTTGTAATGTATATGGTAACATCATCGAAAAGTAAAGGCCAGACAACGTGCTATGGACATTCAAAAATGTGATTATTTATTTTTCTAGAACTATATAAACGGACCTCAAATCTTTGTTAATGCCTGTACCGTGGATTATCTCTTTTCCAACGAAAAACTCTTCATTAGTTAGCGTCTATGATAAACTACACGAAAAGAGCAGGATAATTGAAGTATACATTTTATTTACAGGGCACAGGTGGAACACAGTATGGTATATTATTATTTATTTATTATTCACAAATATTGAGCCGGCGAATGCTTGTAACTTGCTACATAATATACGTAATGTTAAGATCGATCCACACTAACGTCCGATTTCGGCCTGTTATTGAATAAGAGACTCTACTTATCTAATCTAATCCAATAGGGTAAGAGATCACCATCATTATCATCATCACCCTTTGGAGGTCCACACCTGAACATCTGCCTCCCCTAATTAGCGCCACTATGAGATCACCCAGCAAATATTTTAAATCAGCGAAACCGGGTTGAGATGAAAAGGGAACGCTACGACGCGTTCACGCTTTTTATATGGAGGTGGTATACACAAATTGAACGGTAGTGTGTATCGATCCTTAATATTCCCTATATCACAAGGCACTTGGCTTTTATGTTAATATTCTATCATGAATTAACTAAATACATACATATATTACATTAAAATTCTACCAGACCGCTGTTTAAATATATAAACAATCGTACTGCAGATTGTCTTCATATGGGCCCAGTTCGATTTATTTTTTATACAATAACAAGCGGAACTAATTCGCTCGCAGAAAACCGGCACGATATTTTAGCGGTGTCTTATCCATAATGTAATGTAGAGACACATATCAACTCCTTAGCTGCTGTAGTGTTCGGAGATATGCTCATGTCATTACATAACGTTATACATGGAAGAGAACGTAACACGTGACGTCATGACAGCTGAGACGATCTGGTCGTACTGGATTATAGAATAGTGAGTTGTGGTGTGGCGTCAAAAAACAGAATAGTAAGTTGTGGCTTGGAATTGGATCATATGAAGACATCCGCAGTACAAGTTCCTTAGCACTTAATATGTAGTCACTATGTGAAAATATACATTTCAAACAACTTTGTTATAGAAACATTTCAATATTAGCTGTTAACTATAAATTATTTATTTATTGCACAATTTCCGATATACACCCCTAAGTATGGGTAGCCATGTAATACGTGATAGGTGGTTAGCACTTGAGATTGCACAACCCACAAGTGGGCACGGGCTTGCCTTTGATAGTAGGAGGTTGTAAATTAACCGCTGGACGTGCTGATGTTCGGAAGGTCTCAATACACATATCTTGTCTTAACGAAAGATCTATATGTGCAGCGGTGCTAAGCTTATCGTAGAATCAAGGTTTGAATAAAAAGAATTCTCTTATATTCTCTTACATGACAGGTATTGGTGCGGCTACCGATTGTACGTGGTCCGCCGCGATCTACTTCGTTAGGAATTAATAAAATTTTCTCTGGATATCGATGGAACAAGCATTGCCATATGTATGTAGCGGTGGTGAATAAATAAGTTCTTATCAAGTGGTCGTTACATTACAATTTTTTCACAGAAATCGTGACCTACTTGTAAATATTTTAACACATAATCATAATAAAAATTTCAAAATACGAACGCAACAGCCCCTTTTCAACCAAGCTTGTGTTCCTCTGCTAAACAGTTTGGATTTAACCGATAGCCGCGAAGTGACTCGGTTAAAGCCAGCACGAAAGTCAGTCAACCCCTTCCCTCCCTCCACACTGTCTGACAATTAGTACAATATATTGCTGTGTCCTGAGGTGTTCAACCGTCAGTATGTGTTTAAAGCTAGCTTGATTTCCGTCCATTATGTTATATTCTGTTGGTGTTGATTGTAACGAATGCCTTACGGAAACAATCAGAGCACTACATAGTCAAAATGAAATATTTTAATGCCAATCGTTGTGTTGTGGTGACGTTAGAAACATATAGCTAACCACAATTATCTTGTTGTAATGCAGCGATAATGCAGATTTTTCCAAATTTTCATAATTTACGAGAGTGTGATGGTGCATTTGTTCAATAATCGTTAATAAACTGAATAACATCAAATCTTCTGATTTCCACTGGTTGCAAGACTATTTATGCTCTAGTGTTATGCACAAATCACTATTTCTAACAATAGGAAACCTTGAGAATATTCCGCCATGCTACTTCAGTGTGTTTGCTACAATTAATCAGAACAATTCAAATCTATGAAAATTGATTACATATGACAGCATATATTGGGATCAATAATTCATTCGAACACCACAATACAATAACATAAGGGACAGATTACATGTGGCAATATCTTACAATAACAGTTGTTAAAACATTATAAATATTCATCTTCTATAAGATACATGGAAGCAAGTGTTATAAAGCCTGCTTTCGCCTACGACACATGCTGTTACCACCAGCTTTGTTTACACCGTTCAAAACCTTATGCTTCACTTTACTATCACCATTGATCACACCGGCTTGCTTTTCATTTACGTATTTTGTTTCATCAGAGTCCGGGTTTTGTGCGGCTACAACATGATCGATCGATTTCTCTTTCAAATCTTCTAGAACATTCGCGATGAGACCGCTTATATTGTCACGAACACCATTGTACACTTTGCCGTTTCTATCCGCAACTTTAACCGTGTCATCATCAATATTGTTCCCAGTTTGTACGGCTAATATACCCTTAACCGATCCTATACAATTGTAAATTGAATGTGTGTTTTCTACGCTACAATTTAAATCTATCTTTTTTACATCATTTACACTATCAACGTGCGTACAATTTGTATCCAAAAGTCTTCCATTTACTTCCTTTGCATCTGCTTTTCCATTACTATTATAATTGCTAGAATTTTCTGTATTTTTTACATTTTTATCCGTTCCTTCATTCACACTCAATCTTGCTTCCATCTTCATTCTGTCACTTTCTTCCTTTTCCAGCTTCGCTCTCTCTTCTTCTCTTTGTTTCCGTTCGGCTAGTTCCTTTCTCTTTTGCGCGTTCCACCAGGGCATGAAACGCTGGAACATCACTCTGGATCGATGCTGCGGCTTGAGGACCCAGGACACAGCCACGTCCACATCAGCTATTCTGAAATGATTGACAAAAAACTTCATATCCATGTTGGTACGTTTTGAGTTCTGAGAAATATGATTGCTTAAGATAAAATGTTATTTTTTTCATATATAAAATTTTTCATAAATAAAATATCTATTTAAGTATATATTTACACGTATATATGTAGTTTATCAGCCATCTGGTTACCGTACCACAAGCTCTCTTGACGCTTAGTTTGGGATCAGATGGCCGTGTGTGGAGATGTCCCGAGATATTTATTTATTTATTTATATATTGCTCCAGCAAGGCTCACCTTCTCTTAAACCTTTCCCGGTCTAATGCGTGCCTCTCCCAGTGGCCGGCCCTCGCCTGCCGAGCCGCGAATGCCCATACCCTCATCACGTGGACCTTCGGCGGTAGTGAAGAGAAATGTACCTGGAATTAAAAAAAACAGAAATTTAATTACAAAACGTCATAGGAAATTCTTATTCTAAGACGATTTATTCAATTTTTTATCAGTATTATTATTAACTTCTAAACAAAGCACAGCTATTAAATCCACATTGCCAAACGGAACATAAAAAACAGAAAATAAGGATTGAATTAATATCGTATGTAACAGAGGATGCCCAAAGCACAATTTTGTCTTTTTTAATATGAGTTTTCATAATTTTTAAGCACTTTATCCTCATTAGAATACTATAATGAATTCCACACGTAGATAAGAATTAACTAAGACCAACATATGTACATATATCTTCCACAAAAACAACAGTCGACGCGATCAGTAACATTTCACTACAGTCAAGTAATTGCACGATAACGGCCGCATTTGACACGTCAATGACCGTCCGGGAGCATAAACCTTCAAAACTGCCACGACAATGGAATATTAAGACACGCAAAACTAATTATTATATATGCGAGAAAAACATTTTTAAAACATAATAAAATAGGTACTTATTTTATAACGTTATCGAAATGATACGACAGGGATTTTAACATTTGTACTTAGCTATTACTCTAAAGCTAAATCTATCATCAACATCATTTGGGGCGTTGGACATCAATGATACCTACTTTACATCCACTGCGTACACAGCATCATTCATTACGCGGGGGCGATGGAGTACGTGTGTATGGGTGCAGGGGGTTTAACTTATGTAAATTACATTCACTCCAGGATACAACCAATGACCGTCACAAATAACCTTATAATTATACATAGTGTATCTTCACGCCAGGTCCCTTGCGGGGTAGGCAGAGAGCGCAGAGTGCCAAATATCTCTATTCGTACACACCTGTCGTGCTTCGTCCACATTCATCACACTCCTCATACATGCACCTTGTAATTATACACGTGATATTCGTCATAGGAATACCACGGTAGAGATATTACATGACCAAATTTTTTATTACATTATCAATTTACATGCCACCATTTATAAATACCCAATACGATTTACGCTGTTTGTATTTTATTAGAGTTAAAAATATGATGTTGCTATGTTCATTTGTACAAAAATGACACAAACAATATTGGGTAATCTACTAATATTGGGTAATGGCGCAATTGAGGAAATGTACATAGGTACATGAAAAGTATATTGCACGTTCCAATTACATTATATATTATTAGTAATTGTATGATAAGAAACAGACATATGAAAATAAATAAGTCACGATCAGGAAAATCCCTATATATTACATAATACGTGACGTCATCACTATTTAAAACGTACAAGACCCGACTACATTGTTACCATCATACCGCCACCAATAAACATTTCCTGTTTGCTGAACGAGAAGCGCCCCAAGCTACTATACAATAGATATGCCATATCTGTAACAACTATTGACTTTCTCTTATTTCGTGTTCACAACAAAGATACTGCTGTATCTCTTTATTAATATTTATAATAAGTTCACATTCACATGTCTGCGTGGATAGTAGTGGATGGTAGAAGACGATGATTGTACTGGGGGAGCATGAACACGAATTGGCTGTAATTCTTTACGATTGCACTAACAGGCAAGATTGTTTCTTCTCCGCAATTAAAAGAGGGACCTGAATTAAATATGCCGCGTAATTTACAAGTTCAAACACTAAAACATAACCTATCAGCTTATACACATCAAATAACCAAATGCGTTCCACTATTGCTCCGAAAAGACGAAATAATTTTCGTTAATCTGGCGCATGCGTCTACAGGGTCTTTGTTAAGGATTAAATCAGCCTCTGTGTGTCATCAATGAAACGAGTGGAATTTCACACACCGGATTTATTAATATGTACGTGGGTGTGTTAACTGAGTGACGCATTATGAACGTTGAGTTAAAAATATCCCACGGTAGCCGCAACTCAGGAGTGTTAAGTACTGATAGTAGATTGTTGCTGACAACATAAGTATGACTACTACTATGCATATTCTCGCGTGCAATGAAAATATGTGTAGTGGCAGTGCATCTCTGCATGTTCACTTACCCTACACCGGGGAGTCCCTAAAGCCGATCCCCATTTAGGGGTTTTACCACGTTGCGAACCCGTGAAACTTCCCCAACGGAAAACGTTGCTAAACTGTATTCCCTATAATCTAAATTGTATACGTACCATATTGTATAGTCAACTAAATGGACACCATTAATTAATACTGTCTACAAATCAACGACCTCCGAGCCGACCCTCGTCGTCGGACCCGAAGCGTCATCGACCACGTAATCGTACCGTGACTCAGGGTGACGTAGCGCGATGTATCAGATCGTTGGGAGTGACTGTAAGTGATTCAATATTGTGTAAATAATCTTAACGGACAAGCCACCATTCACAACAAAAAAATATTATGATGTCTGCGGACGTCAATACTTAGTTGTCTATTTTAATTTCCTTTCAAACAGACAACACTTCAGACACAATTTATCTCACTAGGTAGACAACACTTGGGAGTTTTAACACTTTTAAGTCCGCTTTTCTATAATCTACCTACCTACCAACGCTTTTGTATAATCTACTTTGTACACTTGAGACACAATTTATCTCGCTAGGTAGACAACACTTGGGAGTTTAGCACTTTTAAGTCCGCCTTTTTTATAATCTGCCTTGTTTTTAAGTTGTACAATAAAAGGTAAATAAATAGATAAATAAAATATAATTTAACTCACTAGATATATAGATAGGCATGCGAAAAAATATAATTTTTAAAAACCAAGTTTACCGAATGAATTTAAATGGATCTTTTTGTGTACAGATTACCATCATTTTGTATGCTACCAAAGTCTGATAAAACTTTCGACTTCGTTTAAAGTATGCCCTACAAACATAAGACCAGTAGTACTTTAAAATAAAAATGACATAAAACTATAATACAAACTGCCTGAGTAAATCTCATGAATGTATACATCAGTTGCTTTTCGAACGGGTAGTTACATGTAGTTGTCCCAAAATCAAAGAGGCGAACAAACTATTCATTTATATCTTTCGAGTGTAGATATAGCATTGAGAAGTTTTTAAATAAAATTGCACAGCTCACGTACACAAAGCCGCAGGAACAGATAGGGATGAGTAAAATTATTTGACCACCACAGCTTTACGCAAACACTAAGCGGTCGTCAGTATTTATTTAAGGTTGTTACTATTTAAGTAATATGATTCACTTTTGGATGAATGTAAATTTCCCCAAAGAATTCGTCATTGCAAAATTGGTAATTGGAGGGTGCGGGGAGGGAGAAGCATATAATTATTGTAAGCTAACGATGACTGAGCATTGTTGAACGGCTGGTGAAATACTTACGACACCTTATACACGAGTCATTTCAATGCGACATCTCTAGACATAGATCTATCTCTTAATTGTGAAAGTACACATAAAGGATATATAAGAGTATTGAATATTGAAACAGTTACTAGGGGTAATGGAACGGGTGAATTTTATAAAATAAAATAAAATTCAAATTTGGTCAATTAGTATTCGAGCATAGTATAATGCTCAAAAACTACTTAACAGATAGACAAAAGTAAAATAACTGTGGAATTGAGTTTAGTGTTGACAATATTAACTATGGAACCAAGAATTTTCTAAGAATAAAGATAGAAGAATTCGTGAGATAATGACTTACGAAAACCAACATTTTTTTATCACTGTCTCATCAAAACTTTACTTCACATTTTGTTTCCATTTTCAGGACTCATACCATCGTACTTTACGTATAATGACTATGGACAAGGTTGTTACCAGCAAGTCTTCTTTTACCAAAGAGTTGGATACAGGAACTTTCGCACGTGGTCCGAAGCACATTTCCCCGCTTCTGTTCAAGTATCCTTGTATGAGTTGTTTTACAGGTTACGGACATACAAGTACCTACAATGTATGTGTATATAAGTATATCGTGTGTGATTACTTAAAACGTACGTATGTATGTAAAATTAAAAGATATAATCTGGTAATAATTTATCCAGAGTACGAATTCCATTGTCATATAATTTAAAGTCAAAGTAACAATGCAAATTCGTCGAGAATGAAAATAATTGTCCTATTCTTGGACACGATCCGACACCAAGCAGTTTGTTGAAACATATTATCACTTTTCTCCCACCCTCGTCTTGCGTGATTTGTGAAACGCGATCAAAGTTGGAATC
>DWFO01001753.1:0-15047 GCA_018246595.1 Mimoniades nurscia nurscia | reverse complement strand
CGGGCACATCTCCAGACTCCGAACCACTACTAGAAAATCTAAATTAGAAAATTTTGTAGTGTTCGACCCGGGAATCGTACCCGGGACCTCCCGATCGGCAGTCGCACTTGCAACCAACACGACCAACGAGGCAGTCAACTTTACTACACTCCCCTGTTTACCTCTTTGGGGATTAAAAGGAGGATGTTACTTTACTGCATGTTTTTACAACAAGTACATATATGATGCATGTTCAGTTCACTTCATTGAAACAGATGCCTACCGATAAATAGGATAAAGTTCAGAAATGCAGAAACCTAATAATCACATGCAACAGAAAATGTACTCCATTTGTAAACTTTTGTCTCTTTACTCGTTATCTGGCTGAGCTCACGTATTAAACAAAGCAGTACAATTGTGATTGCTTTCTTAGAATAAGTTCAAGGTCAATAGAAGAACACTTGTATCGAACACTATATATTATATTGCAACCAATACGCCTGCCTGTTCACGTCACAAAAAATCATTCAGATGTCACGTTCGTTGTACCGCCACTTGTCTCACGACACAAGACTTCGGAGTTATAAATCAGGACTACTCAAAAGTCGATCAGTCATACATAGATGTTGTTTAGTTTACACGATTTCTTAAATTTAACTGAGGCTTAACGGTGTAATGCCACATAAGTAATTCAAGGTTTAGGTTCATATTTCTCTCTTCATAAGTTACGACATGCCATAAGTAGTGTTATATAATAAAACGTTATCTTTAAAATTTGTTAATCAGCGCATTAGGTAGGTGTCGCACACAGGATAGCAATAAACCGAAAGTAAAGATCAACATCATCTTGTTTCGAAATTGGTACGAAATGTGCATAGCGATTTAACAACGAAAATATAAAAGATATGTCGATGGGGACAGTAATTTAAGATTCCATATAAAGAGTATCCGTATCGTATCCGTGTCGTGCAACGGAATGGGGAGTAAATTTGTCTGCAAACACATGTTTCGACGGATCAATAAAAAATATTTAAAATGCGATACCACCCGAGCGGGGTGGTCTACTTCAGTCGTGCATGTGTGGACACTTGTGATTTTAAAGCCATCTGTGGTATGTACAGATTACGGAAAGTTTTCTTTTATGGGGTTGTAACAACAATAATAGTTTAAATGGCCTTTTACAGTCTGATATTGACTAATGATTATAAATTGGTATTGTGAACATGTGTGTATAGCAAAGTAAAGTTAAGGATCATATAACTTATTAATAGCTTGTTAGTGTGTTTTTCAGACCTTGGAATTTGAGTAATAGAGCAGCAATGCATTGACATCCTACTATTAATCAAAAACTACAGAGATCTAGAATAGTACCTAGAATAGTAGTAGTAGTAGAATTAAGAGAAATGGATTTTACTATTCTCCGATAAGGTTTAACCACACTTTCATCATATCAATTTTAATCGGTCGCTTACTGTACTCTCTCAGACTTTAAAAATACTCGTGGGAATTTATCACGATACTATGAGATAAACCAAGAGTACGATTGGTCACTTAAATTATGTTAAGTAAATGTGAGCACTCCGTGTAAAGTATCATAAATTACTCGTGCAAACACTCAGGAAGCAATTCTTTCAACATAGGACATACAAATACATAACAAATCCAGTATATAAAAATATCTCAAAGCCATCACTCTTACATCTACTAATAATTACAAAAAAATACACTAATAATTACAATAACATGCCCAAAAACTTTGTATACAACGCATTTTCTAACTATGTATTGCTTAATCTCGGGGCCTACAATAGCATGTCCAAAAATACATTCAGATTGTCTCTGGTGTGACAGGCTTACAACGGTTCAACTTAGTGATTTTGAGGGGCGTAAAGTCCGATCAGGTGCACCCTTTGTTTATTGCTATAGCAACGTCCTTAGATAGATATAAAATTAGGTACTGCAACACGTTTATTATTTACAAAATTTAATTATCCCCGTGTAAACCTTTTCCTTACATTTATGTGACCATTAATCACAGTATGACTTCTTATACTCTTCTCGCAATTCAATCTAAAAACATTAATTTTTTTCAACGTTATAATTACATCAACCATTGCTTAAGATTATTGTTGTTATCGTTTAACAACAATGTAAATTATTAACAACACGTAAATATAGTTTAAAAAAGCAAAGTAATATAACGTACTGCATTATTTAGATTTGGTACTCATTAATTATATTATCATTATGGCCAATGTGCAAGCTAATTACGTGAGAGGTTATGTGACATAACTCAATTACCATAACGCAATACGTAAGTTTCTAAAATTCACGTACATATATGTAAAACTTTATTCCTGGTCTACGCATTCTCACAAGCCCGTGGCCTATACTTTTTCAAGCGCTTTTTTGTTTTACACCGGATTTGTTTTTGCGTTGTAAACCGAGAAGGGCTTTTAGACCGTTTGATGAACAGTCTGCTGGGTGTCGCCGTTTTAATAAGCTGTTTGAATAGCTGCTTTTTATGTCACTGTCTTTGAAAAGAAAAACTTTTTTTCGATTAACCACGTCTTATCTATACTTACTGTGAATAGTGACATTTATGTAATCAGTCATTCCTTTTACACACACTGTGTTACACACAGATAAATTATTTATGAGAACTCTTTTCTGCATTTTCTAGCATTTTGTACTTGCGTGATGGAACCAGAAGTACTTGTGACCTTTTTTATAATATACTAGTAACTCAGATTGGCTTCGCTTCTTTGAATTTTACTAATGACGTAATATCAAATTCAAATTCAAATCTCATTTATTCAAAATTGGTTCATAAGAACACTTTTTATACGTCAAAATGATGCTACCACCGCTTCGGAAGATGACTCGCTATGGAGAAGAAGCGGCGAAAGAAACTCCATGTTTGTCATACACATATTATGCTGAAATGTTTTAAGCTCTGCATTTTATTGTTTTCATATATAAATCTGTGCAAGAATTAATTTCTCTTGCCCCGCGTAATTAACGCATGAGTAACCCCCACCCTGACATCTCCCTAATTCGCACTTATACAGCTCAGTATTAAACAGCGAGTAGTGCTGATATTACCACCTCTGTGCTGTTGTTTTTACGAAATTAAAATTCATTTTTCGAAACCGAAACTCAAATAATAATAATAATCTTTATTTAAGATTCGGTATTGTCCATATTGTGTGTTAGTAATTAAATCGATCCTATGTTAGTAATACATTATATCGAAATAGTAAATGATTTTGGTAAATGTTAATCTGCAAATCATATGGATCCAGTACTATGTGAGCCGCTGATAACAACATTGCAAGCACGACTCCTGCAAGGCAGCACTTGAAGGATGTTCTTACATACTGGCCCATTACGCGTTAGTTAGGAATAGATCATGAACGTAAAACCTTATTGTGAGAAGCATATGTTTAGATTTTTTCTTGTATTGTACGCCTTGTCCATTATGGGGTAGGCAGCAAGTCGACCTGACCTCTATGCGTAGGTACCGACCTGAGGTATTAACGTCCTTGTATATGTGTATTTTTTTTTATCTTTTATTCTTCCTACATGTCCGAGCTATTAGAGCGGGCCCATTCGTATTAAAAATAATTATACAATATATAAGTTTTATCATTTTAGCGAAGAAAGGAAAGTAATGTAAAACTATAAATTGTACATGCAAGATA
The DNA here is from genome assembly GCA_018246595.1 of Mimoniades nurscia nurscia. NCBI lineage: Eukaryota > Metazoa > Arthropoda > Insecta > Lepidoptera > Hesperiidae > Mimoniades > Mimoniades nurscia. Next base: position 11,364 of record DWFO01001753.1, on the reverse strand, counting down.
TTATTCAGACAATTAATCGTAATAATCGTTGCAACATCTTTATAGGAGTACTGGTGAATTTCGTCCGCGTCGCACGCACCGCGGGCTTAGTTGAGCAGATTCCACGCTTACCTTCTGCGCCGTTGTTGGCTTAACTGTTTACTGTTACCGCGCATATATCGTACACAATATCTTCATAGTTTTATGAAGGGTTTACTCGCCTTGCCTATGGTGCCGGATGCAATATGTTCACAAACAACTCTATGTCTGTATTTGTAAAAATGTAGAAAGGCAACAGATGAGTACCTAAGGGTAAAGTAAATGGATATTGATACTCTCTGCTTAACACGTATTGGTCCTGGCGTGATGCATTAATAATGTATAATAATATAAACAAGCAAGTATATAAAGAAACAATTGTTGGTTTTAAAGAGTATTACCGAACTATTAAGACATCATAACGAATGATTGTAAAATTGTATTAATTTCATAATTTTGCATGCGGTAATGTAGTGGATACCGTTGTTATAATTTATACAAATAAATGTAACGTTGATTATCATATATTGAACTTACTTAGAGGACTTGAACAGCCACTCAAATCTCGAAGCTACGACACACATCGCGTAGCTAAGGCTCATATTGCATAGCTACAGCCAAGATCTTAAAGCGATTGGGAAACATATTCATAATTGCATAAAGTTTTTGTGGTAATTCTATAGAGTATTAAAAATAAAGGTCGTTCAATTATAAATATAGAACATGTCTTTTAAATGTCACGTGAAATGAGATTAATGTTAATAACGTAATATATAAAACCATGTTTGTAAAAAAAACATCTCATTATTAAACAAAGTAAATAAAATGTAACAGCACGCCTGCAATCCGCAAAGAGACAGGCACACTAGCGCTACACATTCCCACGCATAAAAGTAAAGAAATATTCGCAAATCTGGTGAACATAAAGTGTATAAAGATAATACTTACATACGTATTTCGTATTTACATTTTTTCGCCTATTTCTCACGAGTAGGCAGGCACTGGGGTATAATTTTTTTCTAAGATGTATTTGTTTACTTATTACTATTAAATTAAATCCGCTTAAATGCCATTGTAAGACAAGACCCGTATCCAACAATAGAAAGGTAAGTGTTGATGGTGATGATGACGAAGATGAATTCCTCATAATTGATATACCGCATATTCATAATGACCACAGCATACATGGACCAATTAATATAAATATTATCAACTAAGCTTAAACTGTCTAAAGAATTTATAAATAAAAATAAATCCGTCCAATTGATTACAGATCGATCATTCTCAATATAAGCAAGAGATGGATAATTGAATAACTCCCGATTGGCTGGCGATGCAATGAATAAAAAATAAGCCGCGGTTGAACGTCACAAAAAGCCGGAGGGAGTAAAAAAATAATATTATCCCGTGGAAATGAATTAAGCAGCTCGCAGATACTACGGGATAGGCGGCGAAGCGGGCAACTTAATATGAAATGAGACTCCGGTAAAAAATATTTTATATATATCTACTACTAATGAAACTATATACCTATATGTTTATCTCTGCTTCACGTTAAAACTTCTAAACAGATCCGAATGACGTTTAGTATATACAAAGACTATACCCTAAAATAACATATGCTATTTTTAGTGACAATATTAGCTAAAAGATGGCGCTACCTGACAATAGATTGTGCTACTGTTTGTTTAATAATTCAATACGGTAAAGTAAATTATTCAAACGTAACATCACGCCTGTAATCCCCGAAGAGGTAGGCAGAGGAATGTAGAATACTCCCATGTATTACCAGTTGTGTTTACGTCCCACTATGAAATAGGTATTTTTTTTTATAATATGGAAGTAGCAGACGAGCATGCAGTCCACCTGATGGTAAGTGGCTACTGCCGCCCATAGACATTTGTAATCAACCCCCAGTGACTAAAGTTGAACACGATTACAAGCGGACAAGCATTATAATGTCGCGAAAGATTCAGATACACTAGTTACGAATGGCTGGTGTAAATTTATCTGAACTACAATCCAACGCAAGATTAGTCTCAGGCCCGAGGACGACTTGACAGCTTACAATTAAATCGTAGTTTATTTTCGATGGAAATCGTTTAGTTAACTTTATATAAACGATTTTAGTTATTTTTAATTCAAACAACCTTATGAGCTCCGAGAGTGAAAGTCAATCTGATAAAAAAATTACTCTGAATTTTATAATAATACCTATACGAAATATTGATTGTGAAAAGTTTCAGAACCGCTCATACACTCCAATAGTTTCCAAGCACTGGTATCAATTTCAGACTTTATACTACGCGGAATATACTATTTCTATATAATTACGCGGAACAATATTTCTGGAAAATATTTCCAATTTTTTGATTTCAAATTACGAGTATTTACATAATAATTATTATGATATTCTATAAATTATATGTTACTTATTCTACAGGATATATTAATCTAACTTCAATGAAATGTATTAAAATTGATGATTTCATAATTTAATTTATAGTGACATACATATATACCTATATTACATTTCATTTGTTTACTTAATTATTTTATCGTTTCAGACATTTATCACAAATTCTCACCTTTGCCAAAATGTTGACTAGTAGAGAATACCGAAAAACATTAAATAAATCCGGTGATGTTACATTAATCTGTGTCAGATATTTGGATTTCGGGCCTCTCTACCTACCCAGCAACAAACCTGGCGTGATGATACGAGTAACGAATTAAAGTAACAAATAATAACAAATCAAACACCTGGCTGCAGTTATTATATATTGTGTTTAAAGAACAAAGTGTTTTATTTCTAACTAAAATCGTCGAGTAAGGCCTTTCGTACACTGGGCTACGCAAGTCTTAGATACTCGACGACTTTAGTCTACAAGCGACTACCGCTATACAAATCCATTAGGTTCGTACAAGAGCCGCATCGTCGACGTCCATCACGCGACTAGCATCACAAGTGTCAAGGATTTCTAAGATGATGAAACAATTTTTGAATATAAAATTTGATTCTGAGGTCGAAAAATTTCTTTGTTTACATAATACCTCTGTCGGACAACACTTTCGCCTGGCCATGGATTGAGAGAAGACACGGAACTAACGGCCAACCTTCAGTAGTGAAGAGGCACAATAAGAAGAATATAATTTTTACTCGAAAGAATATCCTAAAAGGTGATAACAGAAAAAGTTTGAGTGGGAAAGGCAGTGGGATATGATCAGTAATATAGTAGCAATTTAGATAGTACGCATTTAATTATGATAGCCGATATTGTTGTAATCCACTGAAGTGACGTATAGTGGCTGAACAGGCAATTCGCGTCGTACGATTCAATGTCTTGTGTACGGACCGTGTGCTACTCGCCGCTCACGACTGGATACTAATGTCGTATACAACATTAGTATCAAAGACTTGCGTAGCCTTGTCTACTAAGGGCCTAACCGATCGCCGCAGAGCAAAAAATATTTGAGCAGATTGGTATAAACAAGAGTTGATGGAAGCATGATTAGTTGTTAGTACGCCCGGAGGCCCGAGTGTCCCTCGGGACGCGCCCCGCTCCGACGCAATGTTGTATTTGGTAATTCCATTAACCTAAGATTACAAATTTACGTCATTAGGGGTGAGACGTTTCAAGGTTGCAGTATGAAAGGGACTTACTTATTCATGAGTAAATTTAAGATATGTTATCTTTGAATTGTCGTGTGTCGTAAGAAATTTAAAATTCGTTCTCATACAAACTACTGACAGCACACGTTTGGGAATTTTGTACGCCCTTGTCTAGTTTCAAGTATAATGTAATACGATTATAATGATAAATTCTTTTCTTTGCAAAACACACTCTATGATAATATAATACGAGGACAACTTATGTATGCCAGTACAGAATCAGCTGTTGCGCAGTTACGTTGCACGTGTGAGTACCCACCCTTTCATAACTTACGAATTTCCATAACTCCCCTATTTTCATACTCCATTTTCTACTTTTATTACAGATACTCCAATACTTTCAGGCCTTACGAATACTCCACTACTGCTTAGAAAATTCTCTTCGATAAAACACACCTTATGACAATATAATACAGGTCTACATTGCTTCTCACCATCCATGCATCACTTAGGCACTTACACCATCACCTCTTGAGCAGTTGCTGTACGGCTAAATGCATCGTCATCATTAACCCTTTTATCGTCTGACTGTTGCACTGTCTCCAATCAGAGTGAGAGCGTAAAAGCCGTAGCCGGCCGCGTTGGTATGACGCATTATACGATTAATAATATAGTTTAACGCAAGCAATACGTTATAAGCAATTGAAGGTATAGTGAGAAATACAGTAGAAGGAAGCTTATAGAAGCACGCGTGGAAATCGCTTGCCTATGCAACTGCTGACAACATTGGCATTCGATTCGTGTATTGGCTGTTCAATAATTTACAATTCGGTTCTGCGGTGAGCCTCCAATACAACGGCTTTACTAATAACTCCCAGCTATTTGCTAGGGGGTACCTATATGAATGAAGTTTGACCAATGATTTATTCAAAACAAATGATATATTGCGGGCTCTTACTATTTTTGACTGCCTCATTGGTCGAATGTATGCAATCAAGCTAATTATGACGTCTAAGGGAGGTCGAACACCGGGAATGTTAAGTTTTTCTAACATTCCTCGTAGTAGCTCGGAGTTTAGATTTCTGCCCGGTGTATGGCAATAGGCTCACCCCAAATCTCGTATGATCTTCGTCGAATCACTAGCTGATTGCGAGTGATCGTGGTGAAAAGGTCAGTCTAGGGTGCGCCGTATTTAATACGATATAGCCGCCGTTCGGACAGGTACCTTAATGCCGTATGATATAGCAGATGAAACGTGGAAGTGGACTTACATTCCCCTGCTTACCCCTTTGGAGAAATACGGGCATTATGTTACATTGAAACATTGTATACATACATTGCTAATGTAGGTAATAGCTAGCGGTCGCCTATTGAACATATTACATGTCAGTTTTGGGCTACGAGGCCGAAATGTCACAAAGCGACCGCAGCCCGTCCCCGCGGTCCGCGTGCATTGTTTTAATTATGCACATATGTAGACTGACTCGTTGGTCGTGCTGGTTGCAAGCGCGACTGCCGATCGGTAGGTCCTGGGTACAAATTCCGGGTCGAGAACTATTGGTTCTTTTTAATAGATTTTCCTATAGCGGGTCGGAATCTGGATTTGGCCTGGTGTTTAAAAATAGACTGACGTTCTATTCCTTGGTAGAACGCAAACGTCACAGGTGAAACGTGGAAGTGCACTACATTCCTCTGTCTACCTCTTCGGATATTAAGGGCGTCATCTTTTTCATCCATTGTTATTATTGGCCTCAGGGTTTCCATGCATAAACGATCTACGATTCTACAAACTAGGCTTTTCTTAGGCATCAGTGGTCCATTTCAGCGGCTAAATGTTAACTATCATATAATCATATATGTATATAAAGCACCATATTTACTTTTAAAATGCCACGGATAAAGAGAAGCCCCTAGTTGGAAAAATGCTTAGTTCTCGAGGAGACATATCTACATTATTCATTCGCATGTCTGCGTACTTGGAAATTGAATATGGGACATATTGCACAGCTGACGGGAACAAATGGTCTGTCAAATAAAAAGATAGTTGCTTTAAACTGTAAATAACTTGTAATTTGAAAGATACAGCAGTTAGGAAATGAAGGATAAATGGAGCAAACAAAAAATGTATCTGGGGTACATTACAATTTGGGGGAGATTACAATTGGTATTTGTAATAAAAGCAAATTAAAATGTACAACGTGATACATAAGAATTTTTCGGACATCGGTGATGCGATCTCGTTAAATTAATACGTTCGTATAATAATCGCGAAATTATTAACACTAGTGTAATTTATTATAAAGATAAACATTATCTTTCTTAATCATAGTAGCAAAAAATTTATAAAATATTAATGACCATCAAGCTAAGTCCTTCACGAGTAAAAAATACTATCAATTTTACAAAGAAAAAAAAATGATAATACACATCATTATATAAATAATATGTACATTACACACGTACAAGAGTTTGGTACGAATATAATATTTATAATATACATAATATTACACAAGAAACGTTTACGAATAGAATATTACACAGGAAACGTTTGCGAGAACAAAACAAAAATGAACACCATACAGAACAGAGATTGTAGACGCGACGCGCTGAGTGGGATAGGGTTGTCACTCCCTACAATAATATATCCTTCTGAATAATAAATTGCTCGAGTGGAAGAAGAGTATATATACATATACATGTATAAAAGAAGTATTTTATTTGGAAAGGTTACATCCAGTACGAAAATATTCAAATAACGTTTTCTTATTTAAGGATGAAACTCTGTTCAAACTTTCGACATCGCACCAGACAAGCGGTGATGCAATAAATATGACTGTCCGTTGGTCGTATTGGATGCAAGCGCAACTGCCCATCGAGAACTCATGGGTTCAAATCCCGGCTCGGGCACTATTGGATTTCTTTAACTTACATTCACTAGTTGTGGCTCAAAGTTTAGATATATGTCCGGTGTATGGAAATATACTCACCACCTATTCCATGGTGGTACTTAAACGTAACTGATGAAACGTCGGAGTGTACTACATACATACATACTCTACCTAGGACTTCGGGCAAATACAGGCGTGATGTTATATAACGTTAAACTGACATTTCGCAGACAATGAACATAACAAACAAAGCGACAACCCTAATGTTTCCTTCCGCGCAAATGACACAATTCCCGAGATACAAAACTGGGGCGCGGGTGTGAATCAACCGGAATCGATCATGTCGCAACTGGTGGTTCCCGGGGCGCGCTTTTAACTCCCCATACTGTCACGTCTGCGTTTAAAATGTATAATTTTAATTTACAAATGACTTAAACAACTTGAGCTACGCTTTTAAAGATATCAATATATAAACTACTACTATTACTGCTGCCTACCACTCCGGGGATTAAAGGCGTGATGGCAGGTACTATTTTGACAAATTTTCATTAAGACAGATTTCAAACAATTAAGTTGCCAAACTATAGGACTAGACGATTAACAGAAGTATTCATGGTAAAATTAAAATGCCTTATACGAGTAGATTGTTTTCGCATATAACACAGACACTTCGACGTGTCACTTCTCGGAAGGCATGCGTTACACAGAGTCTAAATTGACCAAATACGTACTTTCTTCCTCACGGGAGTTTATGTAAATAAATAAAAAACAAGGTAAATATGAACCTTTAATTATATTAACATCACAAAGGTTTGCTACTGAATTATTGCCCCTCACCCCCAGTCCACCCCTCATTTATACAACACAAACGTTGTTAATACAAAATTCAATTTAACCTTAACAAAGTTAACTTAATCTGCAAATAATATTAGAAAATTACTTTCTTGTATCTATATCGAGTAAATATAATCTTTCCTCGCCAAAAGTTTTGTATAATTATTTATATAACGTAATACTTATTTATTATATATAAATATGTAATGTGAATATATTTTTGTATAATACACATTACTCATCCCCTATTCCACAGTGGGACGTATACGTAACTGGTGAAACTTAGTACACAACTCTCGTCCTTTTACGTTTTTTTCATGTGTAATATTAAAATGAATTTACATGTACATGAACATACACGCGTACACACACCCACACACACCCACACACACTCATACACAGACTAACAAACAAACGAACACACACGCGCACATGCACACACACATATACGCAGTCTTTGTATTGGGTAAGTTCAAAAAAATGTATAACAAATAAATGGATTTACAAATAAAATAACGTAACTTCACGCCTGTAATCCCCTAAGAGGCAGGCAGAGAAATGCAGAACACTTCCACGTTTCACCGGTTACGTTTACGTCCCACTATGGAATAGGTGGTGAGTAAATAAAATAATACAAATAAAATAATTCATTAATTAACCTTTACATAAGTTCAACTTTAAAAAATACGAAAACTCAGACTACTTTAATATCCTATATCACATTTACATATATTAAAATTAAGATTATCGTTTTTATGTTACTTTTAAGAACTTTTAAGTTAAACCGACTTAAATTTCTCTTTCGACTCAATCTCAGAGACCCACTTTATAGAAAGTCTTCAGCCTGGAAATCGATACGATCAAGTTTGATTGTTCTAGTTAATGATAATAAGCATAAAGTTTACTCATTACCTATATGACTCGATATGACTCGAATTTTGACATAGGTTACCGATGAGTAAGTAACCCTCTAGTACCTACGTGTACGTGGCTAGATTGTAACACTAAAGAATATGAAAGATAATTTTTGGATAATAATTTTGGTAAATGGCAATAGGCTCACCACCTATTCCATAGTGGGCTGTAAGTGACCTCTTACCAAACACCGGGCACACATCCCTAGCTCCGGGCTTCTACTGGGAAATTCAAATCAATCAACAAATAAGACTATGCCCGCACATCGTATCCAGGATCACTCGCACAGCAGCCGCGCTTCCAACCACAAAACCGACGAGACAATACGAATTACGTACGAAAGAAATCGCTCGACCTTCCCGCTAATTCATTTCCAAACTTTACTAACGTAGCCACTCATACATGTATGCGCACATACCCCCGTTCGCCGTCGCGTGCGAGCCCTTCAAGGTCAACGCACAATACACTGGCGTTGTCGTAACACGTCACTTTAAAATATTAATTCCTGAACCACCTCATAAAGTGCCGTTATGATCTTGATAAATCGACGTGAAAGCACGTCACAAAGAAAAAATAAAATATTTAACACACCTAAAATGTGCCTTTAAAGCATCGATAAAAATATTCGATAGGAGTATTAACAGCTAGAGTTATGGGTTTGAGTTTAATACGTGTATAATTTGTTTGAACGTTAATATTTCGAATGGCTATAAAGTTTTTATACGCTGTACGATATAGGTTATTAAATGGGAGTTTTCTTAAAATTCATCAAAAGTGTTTGAATCTACATATTATGTAGATTCAAATAGATCAAATAGATATCTATGGCTAGTTAGTTTTTTATTATTCACGTTTACAGGATCCGGACATCAGTTGACATCATACCTTGGAGGCATCATTCAGTTCACCGAAGCTGAAAGTCCAAATTGCATATATACATATGTATATGTACATTGTGTTGTGGTAACCGAACTTACGTAAACTTACGTAATACGTAAAATCACACCTATAATCCCCGGAGAGGTAGTCAGAGGAGTGTAGGCAAATAAATCAAATTCAATAAACGATTGAAAACCGGAAAAACGATCACGCACACCAGAAACGAAGGTATTAAAATCCTACGGCAGGTTGTTAAGAAATGTGCTTAGCTTTTACAGTTCGCTCGGAACGGCAACGAGGTGCGAGTGAAACGGTTACGGACGCGGTGTGGGAGCGATTTGCATACAGACCCACTTGCGGGGTTGGGGGGGTGTAGCACTCGGCAACATTGAATTTAATTCTTGCCTTTGTAATCATCTATAGTACTGATAAAATCCTAACAGCCGTGCTATTGCTGTAATATAATCACACTACACTGTTTATGGAGTAGGCAGAGAGCACTGAACACCAAACATCTGTAGACTGAAACGTCAGTTACCTGAGCTATTTCTATCGAGACAGACTATTCTTAGTCTCCATCATTAACTGCGTCCCTCAAAATGCGCATTGCATATATGTTATGATAGTTCTTTCTTTAGGTTCGATCCGTATCAAACTTGAGATACTCGTAAAAACATTTCCTAGCAAGTAATTTGCGCCAACAAAGGAAGGATGTTGAGCCGCGAACGCTAATAGAGTCGCAGGCGAGCGACCACACATTATGCTTTGTTCGCTCACAATTAGCGATCCGTACCGGACGGACCCTACGTTTTTCTTATGCCTTATCTAATTACGGGATAATGATGTAATTAACGATCTTTTTATACACATGCTATTGGTGAAAGTGAGCCGCCGCGGGCGAACGATGCGGTGAGCGATTGATTAAGGATAAAATAAAACACCTATCGGTAATTCCTTATTGTATGGTTACTTTGTTATTGTATGGTTCTTCTCTTATTCCATGGTTACCTCCTTGTTGTATGGTTAGTTCGATTATTTATTATTACATCAGTAACCGGACATGTGGTTTAATCTGATATATAGGAGTTTTACACCAAAAATATGAAGTATATGAGAACCAGGCGAATCTATGTATCTATCGTATTGCAGTTGTAGCTATAGTAAGTAGTAGACAAAGACGTTTGGTAAATGTTGTTACGTAAAATTTTATAAACCTATATTTGCTTCTACATGCCTAACTTGTCATTTACATTGCTTACCAATGAATCTCTCAAGTTACCTTCGACCAGAAGTACATATATAAGTTTGAATATTATTATTTCTCGAAAATTCTAGAAAACTACACGACTCTTTACATAGCTAAGGTACATTGTTATATATGTATATCTAACTTACCAACGATGTACGGTGAGTGCATAAGTTTGACGACTATTGTATCTCGAAAGTTTTAGAAAACTATACTTCTTTCTACGTGGTTAATTTATAAGCTACATTGTTATGTGCCGTATGAAGCGAGACGAAGTTCCGCACAGACGCAACGTATTTACCTGAAACAAAGCGAGAACAACAAAAGTTAATACGGCACGGGCAACGTCAACGTCGAGCTAAAACAATGTAGCGTCGCAAATTTGGAACAACAAGTATATAGTATTGTTGTTCTTAATGCTGTTTAAGTTGGAACAATACAATGTGGATTATGAAATAATGTATAAATATATATTCGTGGTTTGATTATAACGCAAGATTAAACATCTTACATAATAATCAAACTCGTGTTTGAAGCTGTTTTTACAAGAAGCATGTCAGATCTATAGCGAGCACCATAAGCGGTGCGAAAAGCTGTACTCTGCGATCCCTTAACTCGTATGCCCAGTGTGGGGATTATGGGCATAGCCCCCCAGGAGAGTAGTTTTTTGTTTTATGTCCAGCGTGATTTTCATGTTTTCATATTTTAGGTTCAGCGTGAAAATGAAACAATTTCAGTATGTACAGTAGACAATATTTTTACTATTGTAAACCATGAATATGATTATTTATTATAAATGTGAATAGTATAGAGAACTATAAATCTATGTGGATCAGTTATAGTTATAAATCGCAGTAGTAGCATTTTACAATGAGAGAATTATTTGAGCATGACATGTTCAAATTCAAATTCAAATCTCATTTATTCAAAATTGGTTCATAAGAACACTTTTTGTACGTCAAAATGATGCT